>VZTV01027825.1:0-47213 GCA_013400875.1 Anhinga rufa
CATTCTCATCAAAATATAGTCCTTGCTAGACATCTTCTGAATGTTTGGCCCCAGTCCCAAAGGCAAAATCTGAATATTTTTCACCTTTATAAAACATGTATAATTTCCGTAATTGTGACTGATAGTGCTGCATCAACAAGGTGCAGAATTCCATCTTCCTCTGGGAGGACCACGAGAGCCTTCGGAGAGCCCTCTGAACTGTCCTTCCCCAGCTTCAAAATGAAATCTCCACGATCGAGGACAAACGTGAACAATCCTGTCTTTCTGACTCACGAGGAGACCAGGTGCAATGAGAAGAAAGCAATGCCCGTGTGTGAAGATGTGAAGAGTTCTCTGAAACAGCATGGAAGAATGCAACATGCCTCATCAAAGCAACGGTGTAAGCTACACTGTGAGTACAAGAGAAAAAAAGTCTAAGGCTAAGAAGCCTGTCCTTTCAAACCAGGCAGAAGCATCAAAGCATTGCAGCAGTGACCTGGAACTCACTTGTACTTTGAGGTCTGTCTTTCAGTCAAAGTGATATCTAGAGCCATACATTGTATTTACTAGAATTTTCAAAGAGGGCAGGACGACATTGGAAACCAGACGGTGGATGTCAGCTGAAGAAAGATCCCTATGCAAACAATCTGCCTTGGCCAGCAGTGCTGCAAGGAAAGCAGGACCGCAGTTCTGACCTCCTACATTTCCTTCAGGCCTGGAGAAGGATGACAGCCATTAGAAAAGAAGATGCACCGCAGCACCGAAGACTTTCATCAGTGCGTTAGCTCACCCCAAACTCCACCATGACACGGTTCGTTATTACTGTATCCAGGCTCCAAGATTACAGTTAGGAGGCTTTTGATGAGAAATGTGAATGGGAGTTGAAAGCTAAAAGGAAATCACAAGTTTGATTCCAAGTTTCATAAGAACGTGGTATTTTGAATCCTGGAAACCCAAGGCATCGTACATGTTAGCTCAGTAAACAACAGTTCTTAATAATCAGAAGGTCTTAAGAGTAAAAGGAGAATGAAAAAAAGATGAAGGAGTTAGACTAAAAGCCATAAAAGCCTAAGACAAATGCCGGCATCCAGTGCCTGCAGACGCAGACGTCTGCCAAAAGTTCTTTTGCCAGTTGTTGAGAAAAAGGAACCATCTTTGTAATAGAGTGAGAAGAAGAAATATCTAGAATGCTGAAAAAGTAGATGTATTGTTCTCTTAGAGGGTCAAATAAATGTTTTGGGAGTAAATAAATGGAAATTGAATACAATATACATTTTTTAAATTATTACTTTGTGCGCTATGGTATTTTATGTATGCATTTTTCTTTTGAAAGTAGGTTTATTTTCCTGAGTGGACTTTATCTGCGTTCCTTTTTTTGAAGTATTGCTTGACAAGTATTCTTAAGCAGATGCAATAAAATATTGGGTATTATATAATCAGTTTGTGTTCGAGAAGATTCACTCTCTGCTCACTTAAAATAAAGAAATTAGAGTGGAAGATATTTATCATTCATACCTCAGCATTGTCCTACCATGAAAAGACAGGAACACATGTATACATACGCTATAGGGATGGTAGGATATGGCCAGAGGTCTATCTTGTTTTGAGTCCTGGTTTTTAAACACTATTAAGAGTTGAACAACATGAAGACTTGGACAGCAAGCTTCAGTGGCTGTCCTCAGAAAGACGAGTTGGGGTATGAGCTATTGATTTCAAACTAAACAAAAGTGAAGAGTCAAAAACCATATGACATTTCTGCAGCGGAAGAAGAATTGTGTCTGCATAAACATATGTAGGAACAGTAATGACTTCACATACTGTGAATAATGCTCAGCTTCCTTATAAACCAGATAATTCAAACCGAAAGCAAACTATTGTAGTCTTTATAGATACTAAAAGTACTTCTACCAAATTAAAGAACGTTAACTATATATGTATTTTCCTAAAAATTGCAGTTAAATATACCAATTAAAAAATTACAATCAAAATATTTTACAAGGCATTTCTCTATAAGAAACTATCCATTATGTATTCTAATATTTCAATAGCCTCAACAATACATTGCTGGAATCTGTAGAATAAAAATAACCGATAAGACAGGTATATTAAGTACTTAGGAAACTAGAAGTACAGAACTTGCATTAATATCTAAAACATTTTAAGAGTTGAAAACAAAAAATGTTACACATACCACTTTCTCAATTCTTACTTTTATGCATATTTAATAAAAATGCAGCTAGCTTTATTTTATATCTTATTTTTTCTTTATTGCTTTTTAAATTTAGAACATTTAGAGTTTTTGAAACCCTTGTCAGAAGCTCACATCATGTAATGAGCTTCTTGCTAAAATCTCCACCACATCCAACCTCTCCTAGGGTAAAACTCTGTAGCTTTTTCAGAAGAAATCTGGAAGATCCTTTCAAAAAGACGAGCGAGAGTGGAGAGGGGAAAATTTCACTGCATACCTTACCCTGAGATAATAAAGGTGTGAAAGTACAAGAGATCACTTAGGCATTGTAATAACTACTATATCTCAAAGGGTTTGTGAAACTTCTACCGCATAGGGGCACCAGTCCGTGCTCGAGGCCTCCAGAAGCTACTGCAATCCTAATATGAAATAAGACTTAATATCAACTTAGAGATACGAACACACAGTTTGCATCAGTGGCAATATTGTTAAATTAGCGATTTTAAGAGGCTTAACTGGCACAGAAGCGTAATCGCTGATGGAAGCGATCTGACCTCATATTCCTTAAAAAGTCGAGACAACATGTTCCAGCTCTAACTACATATTCCATCACTTACCTCTAAACTTAGAACCAAGAGCTATACATTTTTATAATTATATTCTCCATTTTCTTTTTGGAATGGAAAACATTTAAGATATTTATCTGGTATCACATTTATTATAGTGTTTTCAATTCCGAAGAAACCATAATTCAGCAGTTAACCGCAAACTACTGTCAGTTGTTCTCCTTATCGAGATTGCGCGCTCCCTTGAGACAACAGAGAAATCATGAACAATGGACCAATAAGTAAAGCATCCATTTTAGCGGAACCAGCTAAAAACGTGGACTCCTGTCATATACAAAACTCCATCCGCACAGAATGTGCTCTTCTTGGAAAGAGATTTAACTGCCTGTCCGTAATATCACGCTTATCACTGTAGCAGCTGAGCGTATTACTATGACTGCCAATGGCATAATGCTACACGACCACATTTTTTTTTACTTACAACAAAACGGCTGTAGTGTTGGCCCCGTTCTTAATAGTGTTTTTCAAACTTTCGCTTTAACAGACTATTTTAAGAATGAAAATCAGCGAGGACTGCAGCATGCAGTCTCTGCATCTTCTGAGAAGAGACTTAGCCAAAAATGAGTCTGACAAAATTTTGGGGAAAGGGTAAAAAGCCCAAAGCAGTTTCTAGGACAACAGAAATCCTTAAAATTAGGCTTTTTTTTTTTTTTTTTTTTAAACACATGACTGAAGTTCAGTCTTGGCTCTTCTCCTTGACCCTGTCTCTCCTGACTTCTACATTTTGCCATCACTGCTGTTTTTAAAATTACTTTGGAAAACTATTCTTATGTGCTTAGCTGTTAACAGAAAGCAGAAGCGGTCTTCTGGTAAAAAACTGTCAAGAAAACAGCATACAAATGCAGGAATAGTCTTTCAATATTTACTCCTGTATCATACCCCCGTTCACAGTTGTGGGAGATGCAGAGCAGATGAGGGTAAAACATTTTATTGCAAATTTGGGAAACCAAAAATTCAGTAAAAAGCATTATTTCTTTCAATAGTCTCCACTCTACCCTCTAGCAAGTTTTGGAGTTGCCCACTGGTTCTGCTTAAGAATATTTTCGTAAGATGTGGAGAGCTAAATAGGTATGGGAAGTCTCATATAATTAGTTCAGTTTTTCTTGACAATCATATCTTTAATAAAATAAGACTCATATTTCTGCATATTTTATTATTATTTTTTACAAATCCACTAACTTTTATTAATATAAATTCCTAGAAAAATGTATGGCAGTTAAAACACTAACCAGATAAGAGTCTGGTTAACTGTGAGTTACTGGCAAATTCAAATGATAAGAAACGAAACAACACAAGAAAAACCCAAGCTGTGTGTCCAAGCAAGCAATGTGCTCGGTAAGCGGAGCTTAGCAGAGCTGAACTTTTAATCTTGGTATTTATCTCAGAGGTAACGGCACTGCGATTCACCAAGTGGGCATGGCAGTGCCTGAAGGGCCCCAAACAGCAGGTGAGGTCAGCGTACAGCTAACGTACATTGAGGGTATCAAGTCCAAAGACAAGGATGAAGGACGTTGTACCAACGTTGAGGTCTACATAATGGCACACCTTTCACAAAAGAGCCTGGCACTTGGAGCACATGCCCCAGGACGCGGGAGAAGAGGTATGTGATCCCATCGTAACCCTCCACAAGCCAGCGCTCAGTTAGTATTACCATTTCTGATCTTCACTCACCAAAACTCAACCAGCATAACACGTCTCATAAAGCTATAAATAAATGACTCCTACATTTCCTTTTTCCACTTCTACTAAAATTAAAGGCTTACTCATTTCAGCGCCCTGTTCTAAACAACCGAGTTAATTAAGTAGAGATTGAGCTGATCCCTAAGTTTTGCCAATTTGCTAGCACTCGCTAACAATAAACCTTCATAAATAGGGGTAATTTGAAAAGAAAAACCCGATTCCACTTCCAAATTTTTCCTCTATTGTAAACCTCATGGTAGCAAGTATGTTTACACAGGCAGTACAAAAGTCTGCCATGTTAACAATTAAGTTTTACTCAACACATTGCTGATGCCTACTAAGTCAGTCATTCCCAGTCATTCCTTTACGTTCAGAGAATGAGAGCGGTTTTGCGCATAAATCTCCTATCAAGAGTTAAACAGAGCAAATAAATGACAATAGTCATTTCAGTGGCAGGGTAGGGAGCAGAGCTGACCTACCATACATGTCTCATACTTGGAAATCTTATTCTTGATGTAGAACATTTTCCCTATTCTTTACAGTTTTCATTTGAATAGGAAAAGAATCACTTTTGTCTCCCCAAAATAATAACAAAGGAAAATAGGGTAGAATGTTGAAAAGTAGTGCCAGATTTTAAGTCACAGTGATTCCTTATAATCACACCCCTCACCCCTACCTCCGCACCGGAGAAGAGTCCCTCTGTACATTTCTGTGAACACCGAAACCCAAAATCAAGAGAACATTTCAGTTGGCTTTATAACTAGAAGAGTAGCTGGTTGGCATCCTGTCTAGGTATTACTTAAGTTGAATAAGAAACTTTTCTCAGACATAACAAGCCCCATAAAGGATGTCAGTCAGATACTCTTCTGAATTTCAAGTCAAAAAGTTCTACTGATTTTGCAATTCCATGATATATAAAAGTAATCTGGGGGAGCAAATCCAGAGGCTCACATACTAGAATATGCCACTTCAAACATGTTTAATGTGATATATTCTAAAATACCCCATCTTCTTTGATGCATAGGAAAGACCATTTCCAGAGAAGCAAGGGTCTACGTTATGTTGATGACTACCACTACATCCAATAGTACGCTTAACCTTTTATTCATGCTTTAGGTTCCTCACATCATCAAAATATGGACGCGACTGCAGCATCATACCTCTCCATCTAAAGCATTTACGTTCACAGTTCTGTCAGAAGATAAGGGAAAATACTTACCCCAGAATACCAACCCCTCCGCCCCGTGTTCACAGAAATTAAAATCTGAAGCGATACTGTTCATAGCACAGATCAGTATTTTTCCCCTAGATTAAGGACAAATCCTTTAGTTAGACTAAAGCAGTTCATTCCTCAGGAGACACATCTTTGTGCTACAGGCAAAAGGCAAGAGAAAACAAAACTTTACAAACGGCAGAGAAGTGGGGCATGTGCCGAGGACCACACCCCATGCTGCTGAAGAAGAAAAAACCAAAGGCCGGTCTGACTTGAAGGGAATTTTTTTCCGAGCTGCAATATGATTATCAACAAGACAGTTTCTGATTCTGCAAAGGAAAGGCAATCCCTGATCGCTCCACTTTGGCTAGCTCTAGCCAACTGTCAGTTTGGCAGGAAAAAAATCTTTCATGAGTCCTTTTGGTGATATTGGGATTGAATCCTGATAATGAGGTTACATTATAAAGGTTAACACAGAGACAGGAATATTCTGAGCCGTCGGTGTGAAAGCAGTGCAGCTCTCCGTGCCACCCACAGGTCAGCCCGGGGGGCAGCAGGAGGGGACGGAGCCGAGCAGATGCTGAGGTCAGAAGCGACCACCATCATCGTTCAGAACCATCCTGTGCACATTTGGGTTGTGACATTTCTTTAGGACTCTTTCTGTTCATATACTCAATGGGTCCTCTGCCAGAGTACTTCAACGTTTAGCACTCTCACAAAAAGGAAACCGCTCGTTTCCAATGCTGAATTTACCAGCTTTCAGCCACTGGGAGTTGCCATCAAATGTCTGCCAACAAGGTAAAAATAATTCAGCCGTCCACCTTTTCAGATACTGCCCAAGTGCAAATACTTATAAGAAGAGATACTATTCCTTGGCTACTTATTTGAAAGAACAGATCCCAGGACATTCCCAAGTGCTGGAACACCTCGCATCCAGCTCAACTCCCTGGCATTCAGTCTGCTGACAAGCTCACAGTGTGGGAGGTGAGCCTGACTTCAAGATCTCCTGTAGGCGAAGAGTACAGACGTTGCCTCTTGTCATCCCAAGGCCTGCTCAACACCACCCATATCAATTTTGTGGCCTTCCTTTGAAATCTCTGGTATTTCTGTACCTTTCACGAGGAGAGACCACTAGCCAGAACGCAGCATCCCAGCTCTGGTTTTCTCACGTATACACAGAGCCAGGAGCATCCCCAGTTCCACTGCGTATTCCCATTTTTATGTTTCCAAGGATTCACCCAGCTTCTCTTTCTGTGCATTTTCTGGAGTTTTTTTTTTTTCCTGCAACATCACTGATCTGACAGTTTCCATTATGTCTATTAAATCAAAGCCTCCTAAACCCCTTCTTTGAGTCACTGTTTTCCAAGACAATGTTCCAATTATATGACGTTGTACTTGGCTATATTAAAATAAGTCATGTTTGAGTGGTATAGAAGCTCCTCACTGACTGGTATTGGTGCTGTGCACTCCTCCCTATTTAATTATATTTTACTATTCTCTATTCTGTAAATTCTCCAGTAAAAATTACTGTTCTAAGTCTATGGGAGGGATACAGCCTTTGTTTGCCAAACCTGCCCTTTATTTGTTGCTACTAAACTCCTAGACCTGGAGTTTCTCATGTTTCTGATGTTCTGATATTTGAAACAACTTATCATCTTTATTTCTATTCGCTATGGTTCCCTTATTCCTTATTCCTATTAGTTCCCTTGACTTCCCTTATCAGCAGTATATAGCTTTTACTCCCAAATATTTTTCACTTGGTTTCATCTATCCCGTCGTTTATGCATGTTGCATTCTTAGCAGGATTTGCACGCTGAATGTTCAACACTCACACACAGATTTTCTCCACTGTGAACTTCTGGACTAACGGCACATTCTAACAGCAAGAAAAAAAATAAATTAACTAGACTCTATGATAAAATGTAGCACACAGTGATGCAGTCTGATTTTACAAAAAGAAGAGACAAATCCAAAGAGAGACAAAGTGGCTTAATGAAGAAATCTTACAGCTGCCAAACTGGATTCTACCTTCAGTTTGTATCGGAAGTCTGAGGGCTTGATTAATGAGGAATACAGCGTCAAAGGTTAACAGAAATATTAACACCACTCATTAGAAAAAGTGAGTCTAGAACCCAGTCCCCTGGCAGAAGACGGACACTTTTCAAAGGAACAGCCCTAAACAATCTATACAGATCCTGCAAGACAGCTGTTACAGAACAGTGTTTGTAACCCAAATACTACCGAATCGAGATTGAAATTTTAAATAAAAATTAATTGAGTGTAACTGGTTTTCAAGGGCTCAAACTTGGAAAACTGCAAAAGCTTTCTACTGCATAAATATAAATTTTTATTTTTGTATTTATTAATTTTTAATTCAATCACACTCATACTGAAAACTACCTGGAAACTAAAGATATTATCTGCGGAAGAAGAAAAGAAAAGCTAGAATAATGGAACGTGGTCCATGTCGTTAAAATATAATTAAAAGCTGAGGCAATAACCAGTTATCTAATTGTGTTGATTCTCAGTATTTTTTCTCTCAGGAACTGTTTTCTGATTAGCTTCTGATTCTGAATGCTGGCACAGAAACAGAAACCAGACTTAGCAATTAAAATACTTAAAAACAAAGCAAAAAAACCAAAAAAAAAAGGCCCCCCCAAACTCCAATACGAACACAAGAGTTTCCTGAAGACATCTTACTCAGCTGAACTGCTCTTGAACGCGCGGTTCAGACGGCATGTTTGACACTGCTCGGCTCCAGCCACCAGAACTATCAACCTGCTGTGCCTCTGTACACGGTAATTCACAATATACCTCTCATCAGGTTTGTCTACATGACTGAATGCAGACTGGTAACTAACCTTTACTTAAAAAAGTTATTATTAATGGAAAACACTCAACATTTCAGACCTGTTTCACAGAAAGAACGCTTCCATTCTCCTGTAAATACAACAAAATGTCCCCATCTGGATTTTCCCAGCTATGGATTAGATCTATATCTTATGCCTTAGCCCCATGCTGCTGTGATGACTCAGGCAGGAGGCTGGATAAAGGTTTATGCACCGTTTTAGGGCCTTGCCCCTGGGAACAACACTAAGATAACAGAGATTTCATTTTAAAGAAGAAAACTGGGCTGCAGGCTTCTAGCCATCATGGATATTTAACAAAATAATTAAATGCAGGTTGTGTGTATTTTGCAAGCATCAAAACTACAGACACAAACCGCTTCAGTAGTGAGGAACAGAACACACACAAATCTTTCTAGTCTTTGCCTACACAGAAATACCATTTATCATTTAGATAAGAAAAAAAAAGTGTCAGTTTAAGGCCCTATAATTATATCACTATAATTCTATCTGTTATCTCCAGGGATTAGAAATACCATTTTGTAGAAATACCCCAGCAGAACAGAAGCTCCCAGGTGGGGTTATATACATATCACTGCTCCTCTATTGATGAGAACTGAATTGGCTGCTTATGTTGAAACCTTTCTTCATGGGGCTTTGGCACAGGCACAGATTTGTTCTGTCGCTGCTGTCCCACAGGAGCTCGATAGCTGATACTACTATTGTTTCTCCCTCACATAAATATTTGTCTTCTCGGGAAGAAATTTGGCTTGCCTGAAGACAAGGACTGGCAATGCCAGCAAAGGCATTAACTACCATAGGAATGACGACAAGCCGTGCCATCAACCCGAAAGCAGCCTTCACGAGCGGTCTCAGCTACCACCACACCAACGCAGGGCATGGCTATGGTGTATGGCTGGGTCAAAGTGACGGAGCAGGAACAAGATGATCCCCCATGGGGATGAACTTGGATTCTCCTTCTTAGAAGCCCACTTTAATGGTCTTTAAGCAACATTTTATTGATAACTCTTATGCCATGTAAAACTTCTGTTAATTGGTTCCAGTCTGAATTTTGTGCAGGAATCTTGAACCTTTTCAACCCTTACCCGACGCGGGGTGAATTCCTACTGCTCAGGTTCTCGATGGTAACTGCTGGCGCAGATTCTCTTATCTCACGTAACATTCAGTCTTTTCTGTTCTCTGGAGGGCAAGTTAACCTAGTCCAGTGCTGCAATAACCTCACAGCTTTCCTCAGCTGCGTGGACAGTGACAATTCAGAAGAACCCACACATAGCACTGGTCCCCACTGAACACAACAGAGGCGGAAACCCAAAGAGTTCCTGCTAAAGGGATTTTGGAGTATGCTTAGTGGGACAGGGAAGCAAGCTCCTAAGGCAAAACCAGACCTTTGTTCTGTTCAGAAGAGAGTACAAAGTCTCAGAAGAGACAGACTATATCAGGAAATACTCCTCTTTGTCAGCATGACAAGGCAAAACAGCCATGCAAGGATTAATAGCTGCTTGCTTGCTTGCGACACAAGCCACCAATATAGCTAAGAAAAAAAAAAAAAAGGGCCTTTTTTTTCCCCAGGAATGGAGAGAAACCCTTAAAAGTCATCAGAAACTGTGACCAGCATAATATTAGAAAATTATTTTTACGTAATTCAGTTTTTATATAATTCTGTTCTGTATTTTAAAGAATAAACAGCTCTCTTGAAGGAGGCTCAGGAATACATATCAGGTTCTTTCTTGGGTTAATGAGAGAGACCCCTTGTGCACTTACAGTCGCTTTCGTTTGACCTGATGTAGTTTAGCTGTGATTGTATCAAACACCGGCTTTGAAATTTAACCAAGCTGAAAGAGTGAAATATCAAATGGAAGTTTTTCTTTCCGCTTAAGAAATTAACATAGTACCACCTTTCAAAAATGCATCCCTTGTTCAACCAGTAGCAGTTAAATGAAATATAAATTTTTGAGCTGTCTCCCTTTTATCTTTAAACAGCATGGAGACAGTAACAGCATACCTCTTTCCTCTCCAAGTCTTCACTGATGAATAAACCAGGAAATCTCTCTACGCTTTTCCAACTGAATATACAGTTTATTCAACCATTTAATTACCAGCTTAGTAAAATTATCATGATAAAGGCAAACACAGGGTTAACTTGCGAACTTTTGTACTCCTAGTATCGCCTCCAATCTCTGATAACACCAACTCTTTAATGTAAGCAGTAAAGAACACATGTATAGCCTGGACATACACTGCCAGGTTAGCCATAGCAATCTAGGGTTGAAGTAGCAGGGCATGCTGCAAAAAACCCCCCAATTTATTTGGGCAAGTGACAAAAGCTGAGGTCTGAGTATGTACAAAAGTGCGTGGATTTTATTTATGCAGAGTGTGCGGAAGTTAATAAAAGCAAGAATTGTCACAGGCAGGAGGCCAAGGTGATTTTGTTCAGGAAAAGGGAGATATATTTTAGTCTACCACTATTTTTTTCTCATTTGTTTTATTTTTGAGTTTCTGGATATCAGCATGAAATAGGCAGACTTTTCATATTGGCAAACTCAAATCTAAAAAGTAGATATGTAAAAGGAACCCATTTAAAAATAGTCATCATATATTTCCAAGCAGTCAAACATAGGGGTATCCTTTTAGAAGGAAACGTACCTGCTTCAGGACTGGTTTGATTACAGCTGCTAACAATGCTGTTTGGTATCACTGGAGTGGAGGATGCCTGGATTCTTGACTGAGGTGGGTTCGGATGTAATGAATTTCCTAAAGCCATTCCTGACTGACTGAGCATCCCACAGTTCCCGCTAGCCTGCATCTGATTTATTAAACCTGCAAGATGGTTGGTTGTGCCCGGGCTAGTACCGTGGACAAAGTTAGTGTTTGTGTTCTGGCAGTGCACACCGTCCCCTCGCAACGGTACACTCTGTGCCAGCGAGTTCTGGAGACTGCCAGAGTTCACACCGGTGTCTGCAAAATGCATCTGGTTACCAGAGCAAGGTAAAGCAGTATTTGAGCTCCCACAACTGGTGGTACTATTGCTGCTCATGTGAGAGCTTTGACAACTCATGGACTGAAGTAGCTGGGACATAGAACTGATGGGAAAGGAGCTCTGACTTTGCTTTCTTATCAAATCAGATCCGGCTTTGGAAACTCCAGAACTGTCCAACTGAGACTGTCTCAGCAAACTCAACACCGTGGTGGTCGGCTGCTTTCTTTTCCTCAGAGGATCTTTTTGCTGAGACATCAATTTATCTCTCAGCGCTGCTCGGCCACTTTGCCCTTCGGTCGTTGGTAGAAGCACATTGGCAGCAGGAGGGAACATGGTATTTAAAGTGCTATGTCCTTCGTTGTTGCCACCACTGGCAACAGGTCCAGAATTGCTACTGCTGTTATTGTTGTTACCAGCAAGTTTATTTTGATTTGCTAGCTGTGCTTTGGCTGCTGCTGAGAGTAAACTACTTGCTGGAAAAGAGGCAGCATTGTGCTGGTTCAAGATCTGATTTAAAGGCATTCCCAGCAAACCAGGCTGACTCTTCAAGGATCCACTTCCAGCCGATGCAGTAGAAAAAACTGCATTGTTTGGAGGATTTAATACATTACTCATTCCAGCAATTAATGGGTTAGGGATGTCCTTGTATTGATTAAGTCCATCATGCTTGGTGGAAGGGCTGGATGGCATAGATGGTCTCGGTGACCCTATCGTTGACCTTGGGGACCTGGGAGGAACTTTAATACCACTACAGGATGACTGTGGTCCTACTGGAGGCAGCAGGAAATTTCCATGATCTGATGACGTGGAAGAAGAACGTGATCTTTGGGGAGAAGCCTCGATCCTTCCAATCCCGGATCCCATCATATGAACTGGGGATGTCACTGGTGAAGGAGAGAGGGAAGTTGAAGCAGAATGCTGAACTCTTTGAACATGACTTCCATGGTTCACGTGACCAGGTTTTACAGTTGGCAAAGGAAGATTACTTGGCAAAGGGACGACAGCAGGAGGCATGCTTACATTCATCACGGGTACCTGAGAGTGGACGTTTGAATGGAAAGTAGTTGGGTTAATGATAACAGGATTCTGATTCACTGGTTTGCTAGGAATAGGGTCAAGTATGCCAAGTGGATCCTTTTCTGATGTTAATGGCTTTTTCTGAAGAGCACAAGAAGGCGGTGGAGGAGGTGGGGGTGGACCTTGGGGTGGTTTATGGTGAAACATTGCTCGTGGTATTTCCATACCAGCTGAAAAGTTACACATGGGTTTTTTCATTACTGGGCTTTTTGTGGTCAAGGTTGGGGAAAGAGGTATATTAGTCCTTCCAGCCATTGCACAGGATGACTGTATGGGGGAACCATGTAGCATTACTGATGGTGGAGATAGAGGTGTCCTGTTCATGTGAATAGGACTAGAGTTGGGTGCTCCATGAAAACTGGGATTGTTCCTTGTGAAAACATCAGGGCTTCCAAGTGGGTCAGTCCTAGGAGAGATTGAGCCATCTCCATATATCTGTGATCCTGATGAAGCTGGACTGGGCATCCCACCATGACTGCCACGATACGGAGACTTCTGTCCAAGTTCATTGCTACCCAATCTCTGCCTAGGATAGACAGAATGAAGTTCTTGTTGCTGGCTTCCAGCCATTTCTTGCACATAAAGCCTACCCATGGCATTAGATGCCCCTATCATCAACTTGAAAGGAGTCTTACATTCTGGCATCACAGAATTTGTAATTCCTTCATGTGATTTATTCCTCATTGATCTTGGAGTTGCTGCTCGAGTAGGAACTACTGGAGTTGCACCTGGTATTAAAAACACAACAGTTACTGTTTCGAAATCCGATATCACACATTTCAGTGCCAAACTACCATGTGTGAAAATATTCATAAAAGCTAGAAAGCCTTTTGGCTAAATTTTGCCTCAACAGAAATAATAGCCGAATCACCAAGTAGTGGTTGCAATGGCGCACGCTACCCTACTACATAGTGCAGTTGTACAGACCGTAACTCCATATCCCATATAAAGACTGCGTAAATAGGGACAACTTTAACTCTTGTGTTTCTTAGGCTTCACGCACACTTGCTACATACACAAATACATTTTAGCACGGGCCTTCTAAAACTCCAATTCCTGAAAGGTTTTTTTCTTTCCCCTTTTGTCTTTTCCCTCTAACCATCATCTCCAGCATCCTATTTCTGAATCTCCAGCATCACCACTTTGGCTACAGCTAGAAAGGCTGGCAGGAGGAGCAAGGCTGTCACTGTTGCAGGGAAAAGGAGCCTCTGGCACCATCTATTGAGTACAGGAGGAACAAAGCCCAACAAGGGTTTAGACTAATTTCTCCATGCCCTACAGAGAAAAGGGAGCTGCCCCAAATGCTGTCCCTGATGAGGATGAACAGGGAGCTGTGCCATATGACTTCGGCCCAGATTTCTATTCAGCAAAGCACTTAATTGCAGAGATCTAAGAGACCATGGCTGCGCAAGGCAAGATGCAGTTTCTCTGGCTGCTCCGCATCACTTGCTGGCACCAAGGGCACTGAGTTCCACTCTTCTGAGTTAATCTGTTCCTGGGAACTGCTTTGCTAAAAAGGTGAGGACAAACGTTATATCACATCCTGTATTACTTTACTGAATTAAGGCTCTTCCTGCAGCTTCTGCAACAAACTTTGCTTGGGGTGAAGATGCTAAATTTAAGGGGATCTGCTTTATATGTTGGTTTCAGGATAAAGGCCCTGGGGATGTTTGCATATGCACACATATAAACCCCTCTACAATGAAAAAAATTCCTGTAAATCCCAGTTTTGAGACTAGACTTCCCTACAAGCACAAAACCACTTTCCTTTTCTGCCCACTAATATCAGTTTGATTTAAAAAAAATCCTTTTTTTGGTGCTTTACTTTTACCATTGCAAGCAGCTCCACGTCTGGTGGACTTTCTGCCAGTTTTGCCGCTCTGGGAATTTGTAATTCAGCTTGCAGTGCGAGCTCAGTAAAGGAAAATGAATGCGTTTTTGGCATGCAGCCTCTGAATATGCAAACTTAAACTTGAGTAATGAGCTAAAGGTTTCATGTTCAAATGAACCCAGAGGTGCCTTCAAATTACTCTACTCAGAAGAACCCAATTCCATTCTTTCCTTCAGCCTGGCCACAGGAGACAGATGGCACTGACAATCCTCCCTTCATTCTATTTGCTCAACCAGCTACATCATGACAGAAACAAACATATTACCTTTCCCAAAATACAACCAAAGTCTCATTTAGGGGACAGATTTCAAGACTGAACTGCAAAACGAAATATGTACGAGAACCCTCACCTTGAACGCTGGACCTAAGCAAACGGTCAAATGTAAATGTGCATAAATGAAAAGGCAATCTATTGGGAAATTTTCTTCTTTGCTTAGTGCACAAAGTTCTGATTAACAGAGAAGGTAAGACCACAAAAGTGCAACTTGTGTCTTTAACATTTAGCTGGTTTTACCTCCTTCATTTTACTGATTTTTTGAAAATAGAGAGGTAATTTAAGTATTACTAATAAAGAACACAAAAAAATTAATACGGAAAATACACAGTAATTTGGGAAATTGCACTGTTCGTTTTAAAAAGTTACATTGCAAAAAACAATTTAAACAAAGCTTTAAAGTCATAAATAGCAATTTGAAATTGCAAGAGCATATCAGTACTATGAACAGCACTGGTATCTTAGCGTTGTCTATGTATTTGAAATTTATTATTTATTTTTATACTCTTAAAATTTTCCACTTTGAAGTCAAGCTACAGAGCGGTTAGCAATTAGCCAGCTATTATTACAGCAAGATAGGGGTGCAAAAGATCTCTCAGATTATCAAGGGCCATTTCCCAGAAGTTGCATGCATCAGAGTATACAACCATAAACTTATTGAGCTCTGTCTTAGAAGTAACCTTCACTCCTTTGTCCTAATCATTTGGATTTGTAAGACTATTTCAGAAGCTTTTCTTGTAATCCTTAGAAAGTACCTAATTTTCAGTTTAAGTTTCTATGCAACTCTGTTTTTGTAGCTGTTTCTTTCAGTGCTAACTTTGTCCTTCAGCTTAAGTAGCTTTATTTCCCGGTGCTGATTCTCCGGATGCCTTTATTGACACCAATCTATCCCCTTTCAGCCACCATTTTGCCAGGACGAACAAGCCAAACGCTTTTAGATGACTTTCATAAAACACGTTTTGCCATTCACTAAGAGAAGATCCTCTGCTCTATTTCAGCTTGAGTGCCGCTAGCGAGAACAGGGGAGCAGGAAGGCACTAAGCATACAATGGCAGTCGTACTTCTCTCTCTTGGAGCCACATTGATCTGCACCATACTGCCATCTGGTACTGCTCACAGGCATCTTTGATCAGCTACTATATCTAGGGCTTCTTTCTCAATAATTTACAGCTAATAGCTTTTTTCACTAGTCCCCAGGTGAATAACCTTACAATTAACAGGATTTGTTGCTACATCTTTTCTTTCACTCCAGGTCTCAATGATCCCCAATGATCAACATGCTTTGATCTTCTCTTGTTTTGATAATACTCGTCAACTTTATCCATCAACAAATTACCTCATTTTTTGTTGATATGGATAATTAAAATGCTAATCCAGGTTGGTCCCCAAAAATAATCCTTGAGAAATTACAGTGGAGATCTTCTCTTGCTATATATTCTGCCTTGCAATACAATTTCCCATTTAGCCAAGTCCTTAGCCACATTCTAATCCCTTTATAATCACTTTATTCTGCCTCTCTAATTTCCCATGTGACAGAATATCAGACATATTACTACAGTTCCAAAAGATGAGAGCTAATGTATTTTCTTTGTCTAGAACAATCTGATATCTTTTCCAAGAAAATCATGCTCTTAGTCTGGGATGACCTGCTTTTTAGACTCAGTTTCTGTCTACCTACATCTCTCTAATTACCACCTCCATTTTTAACTTTAATCTGTTTACTGTTACACTCATCGACATACAAGACTTTGGGGGCTGGTTTTGTAGAGGAATTACATATACTTGATAGCAAGTAATTAAATGATTTTGCATGATTTTACTCACTTGTTCCACCACCAGGACTAGTTAGAACTAGTGAAGGATGTGGTGCTTCCATGCTTTTATGAAGTGTAGCCACAGCAATAATTTTCCTTTTATGTATGCATAGTTTGGTGACATCTTCGTCCGCTTTAACATCTTCAGCAGTTCTCTGCTTCACAGTAGCTCCAGGATCAAAATTAAACACCTGAGAGTAAAAATTCCAACATTTAAAATAATTATTATAGGCAGCAAACTCACCAAATATACCTAAACCAGAAATATTACATAAAATTACATCTGCCTCTGTTCTTTAGAGCTATCTGACTGCTCCTACAGTGCTCAAGAGATAACCTTTAGAGTACGGTTTGAAATTACAAATAGTGAATATATTTATAAAAAGTAAACAGCCATGCAGGATGTCGTCTAGCAAGAGAACTTTAACACTCCTCAGTATAAAGAGCAGGGAGACAAAAAGGAAAAATGATCATGTGGGTCTGAGATTGCTCTATGATTAAGAAGAAAAGTTTACAAATTTGTGTATAGATGATAAAATTGTGAAGCTGATACTGAAGCCATCATGTTAAGTCAGGGTCTCGTTCCGATTCTCACATGTTAACACAACGCTGCCAATGGTAGGTTTCCGATTTTATAGGAAAATGTTAAAACACCATAAAACCCAAGTCAGATCTTTTCCGTGCGGGGAGAAGGCAGAAGGAAGACTCACTTTTTATGGTAAATCTTTGGGTGTATACCACTTCTCCCATTTTATATGTACGTATACCACTTCTCCCATTTTACATGTACGATCTGAACAGAGATTAAGTCATGGCATAGCACATCAGCTGACATAACTGATACGGATTATAGCACAGAGATCCAAAGTGATGCTTTTCTTTACCTTGGGAAGAACAAGAGGACATTCTAGGCCACACTTGCACGTTCCATCAGTCAGCAAGTAAGTCTTCACCTGCTCCAAGCAGGATAATAAAGACCCACTGGGACTGCAAAGGAACAGAAATGATGAATACAAGCTATCTGATAGGTCATGACTTCTATCTACCTTTCTAACAGCTCACGTAGACAGCGTTTAAAACAACACAGCTAAGATTTTGTATTTTGTTTCATAGTACTTCTTGCTTTTAGTCAAGAACTGAGATGATACTTATCAAAAATAGCAAAAAAAATTTGTTTTAAAGGAAGATTTTACTATAGAAAAACAAACACCTCAAGTGCAGAGAAAAGAATGTAATGGAGATTATTGATATTTACTATTAATATTACAGTCCTGCCTGAAAGCCTTAGCTACTGCCTAACAACACTAAGATTATTTTTCTCTCTCCTCTCTCCTATAAAGTCTAACACTTTATAGGCAGAGTACAGTCCCCACGGGCCTCCTCCCCCTCTGCCACATCACTGCAGTTCCATGCAGGCATGACAGTCATCTGTACTTTTTAGCACCAGGACCTAATTTAAAAAGAAAAAACACAAAAGTGTGTTTCAAGAAGCATGAGAAAACCCATACAGAAAAGGGGGAACAGTAACAGAACTGTTGTGGCTGGGTCACTCGGTTGCATAAACAGTTTGGTTTCATTCGGCTAAAATTTCAACCCTCTCACTGAAAATGAGAAATATTACACCAAGAAGCCAGTCCAGTGAGTTTCTGATAAACTGCACTCGGGTTTCTCTAACTCCCACCAGAAAATCATTATCTCCATATCCAAAAATAGGACATTGGAAATTCTGTTACGGCAAAATCACTAATTCATAAGATGAAAAAAGTTCTCATGTCACAAGCCTCTAACTTCCAGATTGCTCTTTATTACTTAGCCATCTAAACTGTTTATCAGGGAAAGAATACAATAATTTATGAGGACTGGCTAGAAGACTGGCTCTTAATGGCAGCTGTAAATAGCCCTTATTTTAACAAAACAACTTAAGTGGAAAAGTTTGGATCATGAAAACAGCCAAGAGTCAAAATTCCAAACTATGAGAAACTTTTGCACTTAAAATTAGATGTATAAACAGCTAATTCTGCACAAGAACTAAGTCATATATAAAGCAACATCTGCAAGTGACATTTAAAGTTAGGCTGACAGTTTAAATAAGTTATTTATTTGCCAGACTTGCCCTGAAATAATTATTTTAGAGAGAACTGACCAGGTCAAATATGTGTAACAGTGACAGTTCTGAGGGTAAGCAAGATAAAAAATCAATCTAAAAATAACAGTACAGGTATGAAGTGACAGGTCAGAAAGTCAAACCTTCAGCCAAACCTTCCCTGTCTTAAATTGAAATACTTGGGGAGCAGGGGGAAATTACTCATTTAGTTTATTTATTGATGTATTTATTTAAGTTTCAGCTATAGACTGGTAAACAACGATGCTACCATTATCACACTGTAACTCGGTGAGCATCACTTGCTCTCTGCTTTGGCTCCGCACCTCCAGCACTGGCCGATCGCTTTGGCCTTTCCTGACCTGCCCCGACCATGTGCACAGGACCGACTGCTCACCCCAAGTGAGGTCCATGCTTGAAGATGCTTCCCATGGGAAAAATTCAGATATTGGCATTTACTCTGCACTATCCCATCTACACGCAAAATCTCTGCGGACACTTTCTGTGACGCTTAAAAGGCTTGCGTTAAATGGCAACCCTGGGAATACGCTCTGGAGTCAGGATGCCATTTTATTTGCATTGGTAAAAAAGGCCTGCTGAGCAGCAAGAGTAAAGCTATACTGTCAAGAGTTAATTTTTTCCCCCTATTTCTACAATAAAGCAATTTTAAATAACCTTCCTTGGCATACAGTTTGTCTGGGAAATCTGGGCACACATATCCAGTTCAGGCACAAGGAGATACTGGAGCCTGGAAACAACAGATCTGTAAGGCACATGTTTACTGCACCGATGATCAGTGGGTGTAAAGTAAGGTCTGGGTACTCACGCTTACCAGGAGTGCACAGCTCAGTCCACTGAAAATGTGGCATGTGGGATTCAGCATCCCTACTGCACATATATGCATGGTTATTTGTCCGCAAGAGACAACGAAATTTAAAAAAGGCCCAATTTTTCTGTTTCTGCCTTGTTCCTGGGCAGACCTGTGTGACTGCAAAGTATCTTTTGTGTGCACAAATTTCCTTCTACACTGCAAAGCATAATCCTCAGCTTCCTTTGTAAGAAACTACTGGTTTTTTTTCAGCACTGAGGTCATCCGGAAGTTTTAGGCCTCCCAAAAAAACAAGAAAGAGCAAACTGTAAAATATATTAGGATCTGTTACTGACAGTTGTGAATTCTGTCCTGTTATTAAAGAGCTTTTCTCAGTTTATTCCACTGATGGCTACTCACGAACAATAAGCTGAAGAAGAGATTTAGGTCCCATTTTAAGGCAGCAGCACTGTTTTACTAAGAAAAGCAGGTAGTAAAACCTAGTTAATTAATAGATGTAATCCAAAGTAACTGTTGACAGTTGATAGAAAAGCGTGTGTGCTTTATAAGGAAGCACAAATACAATGAGTCCTTATTCAGCTGGGATCATCTATTCTAGTTAAATCATGTCAGGTCTTAATATATACACTAATTTTCCCTTGGATAGCTTTTGAGTCAATATTGTTTGACCTTTCGTTCCCTCAATAAATGCTGTGCGTGTTTTCAGGGTGGTTGCTCCTGAAGAGCGGTGCAGCACTAGAGCAGGTTACCCAGGTAGGTTGTGGAAACTCAGTCCTTGAAGATGCTGCTGGCGATACCAAGGGCTGACCTGACCAAGTGCTGCGGACGCTCCACGTCAAGCAGGAGGCTGGACTATTTGACTTTCATCCTTTCCAACCAACATGTCCTACCCTGTGCCTTTCACCAAAGAAGAATGTGAGAGCCGTGGACCACACCAAGCACGTTGTCTAGCCTTCCCTTTCATCGGAACGGCTTAGAGAAGGCAATCAGAAAATTAACCATGGGATTAAAGAGAAAAAAATATAGATGGGCAAAACTTGGGAAGAGGGCAGAAATAATACAAGCCTCCCCAAGCTGAAAAAAGCAACCGGTAAGCTTGATTAATAGGGTCAACTAGAAAAAAAAACAACGGTGTTTTGCGTAAGGCAATTCAGAACAGAACTGTTAAGAAAGTCCCCTGAACAAAGAGAACATATATAAAAAGAAGATAGAAAAGCAAAAAACTGCCAGAATTATACCAACATTTACTAGTTTATAAACATGAAAGACACATGCTTGGAGAAGCAGCACAAGCTTTGTAGCCTGCTTCTTACAGCCATACAAAATGAAGTTCAAAAGCACGTAAGGTCATAAGGTATATAAAAATACCACAGCATTATATGTTCTGATGCCTGGATATAGAGATGACAGGGGAAAAAAACCCCAAACAACCCTCAACTTTTTTTTTCTCATTGATTTTTAACTAAGGCAGAGGGCCAGTAAATTATAGCTCTAATGAGAAATACAAGGGGAAGGCGATTTATCTTTGACATGCGTATCACTCACATGGATTTTGTTTGATTCTGCTAATTGGGAATACAAACAAGAAATCCTGGAATACATTTGATCTTTTATGGTAGTTTAGTGTAAAATTGGAGTATGCTTTGACTCATGAAAGAATTTTGTATTGGTAATACATAAAATGTTGTGAAGAAGTGGTTATTTTAATCACAGAGCAGTGGAAGAAGATTAAGCAAATAACAGACTGATAATAATTTAGATTTCTGTGATGTGCACCTGATGCACCCATGTTTTGTTAAAGCTAACTTTGATCTTCTTTCCAATAACATTTAATTTGTAGTCTGTTTGAACACATTCATTTAATAGCAATTTCAATACATTTCTTTGTGACTGTTCCAGGGTGAAGCAAAAGAATCCAATAAGCTAACCAAATAAACAAATAAAATACCTAAAACTTTGGATTTAGGCTCATGTTCCTGTTTTATCTACATGAGAAATGTGAGGAATCCATAGAAGTAAATCTTGCTGGAGAATGTCAGCGGTACTGAACACAGAAGCTTCACGGGGCATATAGAAACTGTTTTCTGCAGCTACTAAGTAGTTACACCACTTACATTTCCTTTCAAAAGAGAGCAAGTAAAACTCAAAAGTACAGTGGAGGTTTGGAACATAAATCCAGAAAAGGCTTAGGGAAGAAGAGCTACAGAATGTTAGGATAAAGTTGCATGGCACTGCATGAACTGAGCTGAAGACTTGTTGTTGACAGACTAAGCGAGTCCCACTCTACCTTACCTGCCATGAACTGTTTGCGTCCCCAAGCATTGCTTTGAACTCGAGCAGCAAAGGCTCTTATTAAAAGCCCGTGCTGGTGCCTATGCATCTGGGAGTAGGCAAAAGACAGCAGAGATTTCTCATCATCTCAGGTGTGGCATATAACTAAACCTCTGTATAGTTTCATTGTAAAAGGTTTGAATAATAAAGATATTAAGTGAAGTTAAATCTGCTACTGCTCAGCTTTAAAATCCATGTGACAATAATAAGTAATAAAGAACTATTCATGCCTAAAGCAAAATGTATAGTAAGGATTATCAAATTTTCAAGACCAAGCAATATTAGATTTGAGAGTACGTTAAGGGCATGCAAACGGCACCACTGATATAAGTGGACTCCACTAATATCAGCAGAAAAAACAATCTTGCGCTCCCACAAGAACAAGCCCTTGAAGTTTCTGAGTACAGAAGATAAGCTGAGTCACTAATTTACTCCACATTCTGGCAAAACTACCATGAAAACAAAACCGGTAACCCTCTCAGACGACCTTACCTGATATAGAGCACTCCACTTTGGTCCACCCGTCGCTGCCAACCAACGGGAACTTGCACTGCTGGTGGCCCTCCATCCGTGTCCCCTCCGTCACACTCCTTTCCACCATTCATTTTTCTGTTTCTGTTTATGAGTCTTCAAAGATATCAACAGTAAGATGATATCCTTTTACTACATGTCATCATGGCCTCCCAAAGAAGGCCATGCAGTACACTTTTCCCCAAATTGTACAAAGTGCATTGGGAGGCTCCAGCTCAGTTTGAAACCAAGTCCTTAAAAGTGGCCATTTTTGTTAATGAGTCAGTTTCCCATTATAAGCCACATTAAATATGCAAAGTTTAACTCCTTATATATTCATAAGGACGAACTATATAGATAAAAATTAGTGCTTCCAACTTGGGAAAACCATAATTCACCAATCCTTTGTTACCTGTCAGAAAGGAGAATGGGGTAAAGGAGAATTTCTAGTTCAACAGCATGGCTCCAAGCTTGATGACTGTCTAAGATAACTTGTATTTTGTGAAAGCTCGTCTCATTTTTATAAATATGAGTCAGATCTAATACCTCCAGGTATTATACCCTTTATATGCCACATTCTTTTTGTTTTCTTTTTATCTTCCGTTCATTATCCAAGTGGTCTTCTTGAGATTCTTTCATGACTCCCTGGCACCAATAAAACAGCCTGAAAAAATACAGATACAGAAAACACATGAGCCATTTTCTGAAGTCTTTCAGCCCAGTTCAGTAACTCATGAAGATGTATACAGCTGCATCCATTTAAAGAACTTAGAATCAAAATTTTAAATGTCAATGGAACCATCAGAATAAGGCTTAGGGTAAACATAATCCTGCTCGCATATTCTATTTATATGTGGATGCAACGGAGCTACGTCTTAAAAGCTACAAGAGTGCAACTGTGATTAAAGAGTTAATGTACAGTTTGGGTGAATTAAGGGATGTTTCTTTTAACTGAATAGCTTCACATATGCTTCTATACAGAATTATCAACAGATGACTAATTAATGCCCTTTAAAAATTTTTGATAAAACTGAATGAATTTAATATGAAGGAAGCTGCTCCTAGGGTTGATAATATCCATAAAAATGGAAAACCCTGCATTTAGACTAAATTAAAATAATCATTTCATACAGGAAAACTGTATAACAAAAAGGGAAAAGCCAGCATCAATGCACTGATCTCAGAATACCTATGAAACAATTTGAATACCATAAGTAATCATTTCCCCCAGATGATTATACTGTATGAGCAAATCTTCATGAAAGAAGTTCAGAATAACTGTCTTATTCCCCCAAAGGAGTTTCTTTAAGTTGACCAGGTGAGACTTAACTCCTGAGATTGGACATTTTATTAAGGTGAGACAAACATGGAATACGCGATTAAAACAGTAAATATGTCAGAAAAAACAACAATCCTAGAACTCAAATGTAAGATTGCACTGGCTACTGTTGTAGTAACGATGCTAACAGGTTTTATTTGGAATTGCATGTCATTTCTACCTTATTCCTAATATTAATGTTATGCTAACATTTTAAAACATAGTAAATGTTACCATAGGCCTGACTGATTTTAATAAGAAAAGTTTTTTTAAGATAGAAATGGAACAGAAAGACTTAGGATCCTACAACATTTCTGCAACGACAGTACCAACAACACAGTACATCTGCATTTAGCAGTAACAACAGCTCCTTCCTTCAACACCAGTCCTCAGAAATATTCCCTTAAGTACACTTATGCAGTACATTTTCTTTAGATGTGCTACTTTTAAATGTAAAGTTCAAAATGCTACATAAAGAAAAAAAGTAGCCATGGTATTTACATGAAGGATGTGGATTAGAAAGGAGCCAGCTGGATGTACCCCCTTGACTAAGGTGCTGAAATTCAAAGAACAGAGTGCTATTTTCAGAATAAAGAGTGCGATTTTCTACGGGATGAAGCCTTCTAGAAGTGCCTGGCACTGTTTTGCAGGGATCTGTTTCAACTTTCGTGTACTCTGGAGCACTCCAGTGGGATGCAATCCTTGGCCAGCCAAAACTGGGGAAGGGATGAGGAGACTATGATGAGATCCTGCTCACTGACAGCAGAGAGGTGACCGAGTACCAGCTAGCGAAGGTTAGAGTCAATGTCACATGAAACACCTTGCCGTTTCTCATATGAAAACAATCTATCCTTTAATCTCTAAATCTGGTACATAGAAATAGGATTTGGAGAGCACTTGGCGACAGTTCAAGACTCTCTCGGGTTTTCAGTTCAGAAGTTTTGGTGTGTGATTGGGTTTTATCCCGATTAAGAAGGTAGCAGATGATGTTTCATCAAAACCAAGGCAGAATCTACCTTCAAGTTTCAGCATTACTGCCAAATGCTGCACTGGCATTTTTATAACCGGTCCCATGTAAGGCTAAAATAGGGAAATAATTCCCCTGTTATTTTTAATGAGAATTAACTTACTGTAACACAGTAAATTCAGAATCAGAAAACACATATTTAAAATACTGGAAGCGCCTAGTGCAGAGAAGGTTGCTCATCTCTTAGCCCGGTCTTGCTGTGGCCCGTGTTGCTATTTAGGGCAATTGCACTGGATCCATTATGAGAAAATAATAGCCATCAATTTCTTTTTTGCACAAGCAGCAAGAGCCACTTTGAAGTAACCTTATATTTCTACTGGTTCTGCAATACTCTGCCTCAGCTAACATCCCATTCCATCACCACCGTAATACTCATCACCGTCTAATCAGATAAACCGTTTTTCTGTACTGCCCATGGCTTGAAATAGTACTAAAAGAGGCAAAAGAATTCACTTAACTGCTTCATCTGTGGAAAATATTTAAATTTTTACTCTGTACGGTGAATTGGAATAAATGGCTGCTTCAATCATATACCTTCAGTCAAGGTTTACTGTTTGTATGACTTTTTCTTGAGAGTTACTAGAGGCTAAAGAACTGTAAACAAGGATTTGAGTGAGGTAAAAAATAAAAATGAATCAGAGCACAGGTATGATGATCCGTTTTCCATTCTTCCCCAGGGACAAGAATATTTCAGCCACCACACTCACCCTAAGCAGAAAAGAGCGAACAATGCTATTCACATCATCGAAGTCTGACCTTTTATCCTGTAATTTACTGTGCTCATATGCAAGTTGGGGTCTGTGAGGACACACCGTTGTGCCTGTGTGCAATGAATTACAGAAACGAGGGCTAAGGCTCCCTGGAAGCCTCCTACTACACGGCTAATCAGTGTGTAACTAGCCATGTAGAAGTACACAGCTAATCAGTGTGTAACTAGCTATGTTTTATGTGTTTAAAGGAAAACTGTCATGGAATTGAGATTTTTTTCACTAAACGCCAGCACAGTTCTGTGCAGATTTCCACAAACTGCAGGCAATAAAATACCCAGTACATACTGTAACCACTGCGCATTTCTATTGGGCATGAATGGCAAAATAAGAGGTTGCTATCAATGTTTTGGTACAGAAAACCTTCACTACACTGCATGTGCAGAGTGGCTAAGTCTTACTTTATTTAACTGCGTAACACCGTAGAAAAGGTAAGTGTAGTAGAGGTCTCTTGGAGAGACTTAAACCTCTCAAATCTGGTTCAACAAAGGACACCCTTTGTGTTTTCCCAGTAACCGGTTATAAGCCGAACAAAGAAAACAGAGCTAAGCAAGACAGCAGAGAATAAAAAGGATGAGAGTCACTTAAACCAGGCTGGGTCTGGCTCTTTTTCACCCTACTGCTGGCACAGACTGGTTTTATAATACATTTTATACAATAAAGCAGCCTAGACAAGAAGCTGCAAGTTTAAAGGGACAACAGAGGGGACAGTGGCAAGGCTCTGTTAGGTTTGGCAACTGTTCTGTGATTGAAAAAGACATTTACATCCCAATAGGGACCAGCCTGACCATGAATGCTCCGACACAGAGCATCCAGATGACTACTCAAACCTTTAAATTTCTTACCAGTCCAGAATCTTCCAACCCAATGGCAGAAAAATCCCGTCCCTTTTGATGTACCATTTTCCCCTTCTCCATCAAAGTATGCTAACTCAAGTACTTTGGATTGGGTTAGAAAGTATTTGGATTTTGGACCAAATCCAATGTATTTTGGACACTGGATTCTATCCAAAGGCCTGATTTTCATCAACCCATGTAATAAATACCTCTTCTCTGTAATCTCGTAACAACTCCAGACAACTCATGTTATCTCACCACGAGTAACACAACTTTCCACATCTAAATCAATTACTTCTTTTTTCTGTGCGCCAAGACATGCTGTTTAGATTTGTTTTGCAGTCCAGTTTCATTACAATATGCTTAAAAATATTTCATTGGAGAACTATGCAAAACTACACTGAATTGTTTCCCCCTTTAGCCCCCCTCAAACCCCTCCCCCCATGGAAAATGTCTCCTGAATTTTCATACGCTGAAAGTATGTTTTCAATTTTTAATGCAACTGTCTTACTTTTTGAAATGTTGCGTTTTAAGAAGCCTCTTTGCACACTCAGCTGTAAATGTTTACTTTAACAGTTTTTTAGTCAAGTGGTGAAATAGAAAACTTGGTACAAAGTAAAGAAGAAACTTAGATACTAATAGCCTGGATTCAGATCTATCACATATGATAGATAACGTTTCTTTTCTTCGTAAGTGGACATAAAGCCAGTTAAGACAAATTTTGACAGTCTAATATCGCAAAAATGCTCCATTACTTTTTTCTTACATGAACTTTTAAGTGTGCCTAACAATTCCATGTATCACAGAGAAAGGCTGCTTAGAGGTCTGTGACCAATGACTGCCTCTCTGATGCACAAAATCCAGTGGTAACTTACGGAATGGCCAGATTTTCGGTATCAAGTTTTGCAAACACTTAGAACGTACACAAAACATTGCTTATAGATACAAATTGCAGTCTCACTGCCCAGGCGTTTCTTTTTATCACAGAAAAACCTATAAAATACGCTGAGAAACAGCAATGCCCTCAAATCAGAGTCTTGTGGTTTTAGAACTAACAGGAGCTTTAGCTTCCTAAAAGGCATTACTTTCAAACCATGCAGAGTTAAATGAGTTTTTATTTAGTTATTGCTTGCACATTATTAATCTAAGTCTTTCAAAGCAATTACTTAGGATTTTCCTGTATCACCTAATTAGATACAAATGTTACATTACTTTTTGGGAATGCTTTTCCATTTTGAAAAGAAGCATTCTCTTGACTAATCAGATTGGTAACGAATACTTCATGAAGCCCTATTTTTAGTTGAGTGAGTCAACAAACAAATGTGTCTGAAGTCTAAAGGAAACCTTTCTTCCTTCAATCGTATCTCATTGTATCGGTATCTAGGTATACATGATATACTCTGGCCTTTGGGTTGAGAAAGATACTTTCACCTTACTTGTAAATACAGGGTATTAAGAATACATTGCAACAACCAGAAAATTGATCTGCACAGAATGACTTAATTAAAATGTAGATTTTAAACTGCCTTAGTGTCAAATCGGTTTACACTAGTCCAACTAACTTTGGTATTAAATTATTTTGAGCGGTATAAAGGACAGTTTTATTATTATATACGGTAACAAGGCTTATGTATTCCTAATTTATACAACTTTTGATGCTGTAGAACTTTTTAGGATTGGAAGACCCCAATTTAACCACTCTATGAAATGACAGCTATTTGGATGAGTTCACTCATAAACAACAAACATTTCAAAAGTCTAGGCCACTGTACCTATCTCTACAACCACAGCCAGCGACCTTTACCAGTAGCCCACTGGATGTGCCCCAGTTCAGCCAGCCTTGCTTACCTGCATGTGGATGGACACAACCCCGTATAATATGGTTTCTTATGCTGCCAGACTACATGATCAAAGCAGTCACCTCAGACCTACTATTTAGGAATCTACACTAATAAAACAATAAGGAAAAGATTCTCATGAAGAAACACTGATTTACGTTCACGGAGCCTCTCTCCTACGAGGACAGGCTGAGAGAGCTGGGGTTGTTCAGCCTGGAGAAGAGAAGGCTGCGGGGAGACCTTATTGCGGCCTTCCAGTACTTAAAGAGGGACTGTAGGAAAGATGGGGACGATCTCTTTAGCAAGGCCTGTTGTGACAGGACAAGGGGTAACGGTTTTAAACTAAAGGAGGGCAGGTTTAGACTGGATATAAGGAAGAAATTCTTTACCCTGAGGGTGGTGAGACCCTGGCCCAGGCTGCCCAGAGAGGTGGTCGATGCCCCATCCCTGGGAACACCCAAGGTCAGGCTGGACGGGGCTCTGAGCACCCTGCTCTGGTTGGGGATCTCACTGCAGGGCTTGGACTGGATGGGCTCTGAAGGTCCCTTCCAACCCAAACCATTCTGTGATTCTAGCTGATCATTAAGAGCATGCAATATGAATCTCTTCTCTTGGAGCATTTTGGACCTGCATGGCGTTAACTAATCAGAAGTTGTAACCTTACATCTGATATCCTTCCTACCAATGCTCATAGTGCAGGTAAAAAGCAGAGTTCATTGAGCTGCAACATATCCTCAGTTTAGGAGATTTAACTGTGTCATTACAGTTGTCCAAGGCAATGGCTGAACTGGGAAGGAGCGTGACTCTTTTAGCATCCTTTATTTAGTGTACGTGTAGTATCCAAACCTGAAACTTTCTCGGAGTATGACTGCCTTTTAACACATCTATCTCTGTAACTCCCAGAGTTGGGAGCAACTGCGGTTTGTGCTTCCAGTGAAAGAATGGAGAAAGTGCCTCCTTTGTGTACACCCGTGCACGTGTGCACACACATAGCATCTCTGAAAGGGTCTGGACAAAAAGCAAAGCTGAGCTACATGACAGTTAAAGATGGCAGGAGACAAAAGGATTTTCTTTTTAAACCGCAGCTCTCTCTACTCAATAAGAATTTAATAAATACAATGGTCACCCGATAGCGTCCCTACAAGAATACAACAGGGTCATAATGCTCTTTCAGGCCTTCCACCACGTTAATTTTTTTCTTTACAAGGAAAATAGGTCAAAACTGTGTGCATATGAGATAGGGCTACTTTATTGCCAAAATAATGTAAGCACTCAGATTTTTTAAAAATTAAGACTAATATTTGGTATCCAATTTAAATCGACCAAGTTATTCTGTAGATAAGAATCATGTCACCATTACCAAAACCTTTCTTGGGGAATATTATGAAATAGAATATTACTAACCTATATGTTAATAAGAAGTGAAGAAGTGTTATTACCTCCAATTTGTCACTTAAGGGGAACTCGTATAAGGAAGTGAGGAACTTGTGTAATATACGACGTCTATCTTCAGCAACCTACAAATCTAGGAAAAGCAAACCTGGACTTGGATGTTTTCTCCTTTTTTTTTTTTTTTAAATGGGCAAAAGCCATTCATACATTTACTTTTCAATGGTCTCGTTTCAATCTGCAGACTTAAAGCTAAAACAATCTTATACAAATTGGTTATTTTTTTTATTTTCTGAAACAAGAAAGCAAGTAAAAGCAGAGATTTGCACAGTGAGGTTCCTAGATGAGGATTTTAAAGGACTAAGCTTTCTATAATATAAAGAGAACTTATACTTGAACTCTTTTTCTGCACAGCTTTTCTACATTTCTTTTTCTTTTTTTTTTTCATCATGCCCTGATGATAAGTCATCAGTTCTGCAACTGGGAAGGCCACTTTTTTTGGGCTTTCAGAAATAAGAATTTCTGTCTCCACCCAAACCTATCTTGCTATAAGAAAGCCACAATTCTTAATGTATTTTGATTTTGTCAATGTAACGCTTTTCCAGAATTTAGTATTTTGGAATAAGCAGGAGTAAATCTTAATTCTTTGTGGCTTCAGGTATCTTTCATGGTTGTAACACTGAAACTTTGCTACATCAATTGACATTCTGTTTGCTAACATAACACACAGATTTACTAGAAAATGACCGCTGCAGACCTTCACATTTGTCAGAAAAAGTGCTAAGGCAGTTAAAGTTAACAGAAGCCTAAAACTCTAGTAGCAACGCACTGATTATTAGGAAGTGATTTAGCTATAAATATTTTAAAGATTCAGACCAAAGTTAAAATTACTTCAAAAGGAGATCCAAGCACATGAATAAAGAAATAATAAACTACTTCTCTCAATTATCATGTTTCAGGCTTCCAAAAATCTGAAATTATTGAATATATTTTTGTAACAGCTCTATAATGAAGATTTTATGAATTTCAGGAACATCTGATATAAAATGTTCTTAAGGTATCTAATAAATGCAGAAAATAAATAGGTAGTAACTGTCTGTAAGTGTTCAGCTCTAGTTGACAGCTTTACTGAACATTACTGACTTACCGGTTACTAGGGAAATATAAATTTGTGAAAACAAAAAAGTTAATTTTAAAAGAAAATAATATTTAAATGTAACTATTTCAAAACCTGAACATGAAAACTCAATTAGATTTTAGATATGCAGTTAAAAAAAGGAAAAAACCAGATTGCTGGAAACATGGTGAAAAGCTCCAAGCTGCTGGCATAACAATTACCGGATTAGCCCCAGATCTCCATTAACTGTGCACGGCGATATCAAAAATTAAGCAATAAATGGTAAAAATGAAAATCATACTGCCATATCTTAAATGCAGAGTCCTCAATAAACTATATAAACCTCCTTTGTATTAGACACCTGGAGTTCAGGACACAGCAATATTTAAATCATTTGAATAATTCAGATTCAGTTTCTGGGGAAGAGAATGTCAGAAACATAGTAGGGTTGCAAATTAAACCTGTAAATTATGCTTTTGTGCCAAAGTAAGAAGTCACATGACTATACTATTTTTAGACACAAGGAATTTTTTCTCCAAGTGCTATTTTTTACATTGTTTACTGAAATATGTATCTCTACTCAGCAATTTCCCTCATGAAAATACTCTTAAGATATTAAAAAAAAAACCCCAAACATAAAAATCAGCTATTTCGACACTTTAACGCAAACTCTACAGCCTTATCTGGCATAAATGTAATAGTGCTTGAGAGCTTGGGCTGCCTCTTAAAATCTGGTATGCTACAAACCTGTACAATATGACAGATGAATCTCTAGCACTAGTAGATTATTACTTGCTGTCTTTCAGTGATATACTAATTGAATGTGTAAATATTTGGAGAATTTGTCCCTGCTGTTTTATTTAAGAGACATACAGTTTTCTAGAACAGGACTCAGAAGTTCAAGGATATTTAAAAAAAAAAGTTAATCCTTTTACATGACAAATATTTCCTTCTTGATATATAAGAGGTCCATTAATTGTAAGTTTAATATTTTTTATATGAACCTCTATGAAGATTTGTATACATGACCCTTCCTTTTGTAGCTTCTTTTTCTACTTACACTGGTCCGATTTAGCTGTTTCATGAATATGCCATTCGATTTAACAATAATCTTCCTCACCTTCCTATTAAAACTTCACATTTGGTTTGTTATTTAAGATATATGAAATAAGTAATGCAAATACAAAGTACTTTTTAATATACAAATTAACAGTAGGGCACAGGATTAAAAAAAACCCCAAACCTGACCTTTTTCCTCATTAAGCATTAGATTGAAGGCGGATATGTTCATCTTGTTCATTCCAAGCTGAAAAACAAAGAATCAGTTGAAACAGAAGATAAGCAATAGTAAGCAATACAGTCCACGTATGATGTTAAGATTTCAATATTAAATGATTCTTAATTATTTCTTCGTATTTATAAACACTTAATCAGAGGGGATTCTTAGAATACTATTTTTCCTTTGAAACTCTGAAATAAATACCTGTTTCCACTTCTTTTGTACACGCTTCATTTCCATAAAACATTATGAGCACAGAAAAAATCACCTAATATTTAAGAAAATGCTAATGTACAATTTTTTAAAAAAAAATATCTACTCTACTGAAGTTACTACTAAGTATTCCAGCAACAAAGATGATAAAGTTCTCGACTGTAGGCGCGCTGCTAGTTTCAAGTAAGATTTTGTGCTCCATGAGTGAAAAACCTTGTTCCTGTGTGGCTGTCCCATTCCCTTCACTCAGAGATTTACCTTTTAGAAAGCCAAGGTATTTTTAGCCTACTAAAATAAGCAAAGTACCTAAATGTTAGTGTCTGTCTATTTCTGGGCTGAATTTTTATATGACAATTATCAAATGTATTCACATTGCCACCTTAATAAGGATAAATTTCATTGTCCAATAAACTGTGAAGCCTGCGGTCTGGCTCCTAGAAAATGAAACATTGGGTTTTACGATAATAAAAAACATTCTGTTCTCTACTTCAGTGCAGGGGTTGCGAAACTCTCCTCGGAGGTGTTTTGCCATCCAAACATGATGACATCGTCAGGTTTAATGTAGAGCAAGATGGTACCTGGTAACGATGCTCAACTCTGTCCTGCTTTGCTCACTCGATGCACTATAAAACCTGATTTTACTGCATGTGCAATAGACAGCATACGCTAAGCTAGACAAAAAGATTTGATTATCTTCAGAAGGAACTAAACAAAAGCGTGAATCACTTTCAAACTTGACAAGTATAAGAGAATTCCACCAGCTCGTCAAAGCAGAGAAAGCAAAAATGATAGTAAGGACCACAGGCACCCAGGAATTAAAACCATGTGTCCCATCAAGGATGCAGTACATCCAAGAGTTTACGAACAAAGCTCCAAAAAAAGATGAGAACGTAGAAAACACACTACTTCATTCCAGTTGAAGGACAATGTGTTGCGTAAAACTCAAAACAGTCCTTTATTATCTGAATAGGCTTGAAAAATGTCTCCGGAAAAGCAGGCAGTAGGGACATAACACAGATATTTAGCATGTCCTGACACCATGCTCCAAAATAAGTGAGCTATTGGAAAAAATGTAGGCAAAGAACCATTTAGTCAGCTCTTCATCACAACATATTTAAAGCTTGATCAAATGAAATTCATTTAGCAACACAAATATATTCTGTCACAAAAGAACCTCCACAAACAAAGCCATTAGTGTCATTAACAAATGTCATAACTCTTGGCAGAAAAATCTAAGAAATACAAATTCAAGCTACAGACAGGTACGATAGCTTCCCACGTTTGTTTTGCATGTATGTATTTCTTATGTTACACTTCAGCCTAGCATCAAAATGGAAATCTGAATTGAAGGAAATCAGTGGCAACCTTCCAAAGGTTGCTGAACCTGAATTTCACTCCATTTAAAATAAGAGCTTTCTCAAAGCTTTTCTTAAAGAAAAAAGGTCCTCTGCTTTTTTTTTTGTAATGAAAACTGCCACACATAAAGATTTTACCACACACCTTAAACTGAAGTATTTTATGAGTAATAGAAAAAGTTTGCAGGGAAAAAACCCAAAGCTAATCCCACATATAAGTTGGCAGAATTACAGAAACTGAGGATCTGAGGAGGGGTCTCAGGAGAGCAATCTGCTCAGCCCACCGCCAGTGTTGGAAGGTCAAAATTACCAAGATCGTCTCTGAAAGCTACTTCTTTATGCATTTTTAAAAAATTCCCTATCGTAGATTTCATGATAGTTATAGGTAAAATACCCCAGTTTTTCCTTCATATTTGCAGTCAGATATGAGGTAAAACAAACAAGCTTGGACTGTTTTCTCTTCACATCTATCCTAAATTATCCTTTGTGCAAACTGAACTTGCCTTTTATTTTTTTTTTAAATCTACAGAGCAACTGCCACCATTGCTTTTATAAAAACCTCTTATCTTTTTAAAGCCTTATGCCCATCCTACAGTGTTCTCTTTTTTCCTAGAATAAACAAACCCAATCCTTTCAGCTGTTCTTTAACAGTCCTGCTTTCTAAATCTGTCACTAGCTTGTTGCTCTGCTTTGCCTTCTTCTGGCTAATACAAATTTTCTTTAAAGGGCAGTGTCCAGTACTGCAAAATACACCTACCTAAGGTCTCACTGACAGTGAACACATATCGAGCCTTGTGTCAGACACTCATACTGTACACTGTAAAAATTTCCAGTGCTCTAGGAATGAAGATTTGTGATATTCTGCCCCCCACCCCCCCAATCTCTCCAATTGTCTTCCTCTTATAGAGGCAGCATGCAATAGAAACTCAGAGATTTCTCAAAAAGGCATTATTTTTAATGCATTTTCTCAAGCAAACGTGAGCGGAGAAAGTAAGACATTTTTAAGGAGTGAAGAGATCTTTTTGGAAGGAGAAGCTCAAGAAGAGAAGGTTTAGGGGAGATCTTACTGCTGTCTTCAACTAGCTAACACGTGGTTAAGGAGAAGATGGAGCCAGAATCTCCTCTGATGTCCACAGTTAAAGGACAAGCAGCAGGCAAATATGCAACATGGAAAGTTTTGAATACATATTAGGAAAATTAAGGGTCTGGGGGGGATCTTCTCAATGTGTATGGATACCTGAAAGAAAGGTGCAAAGAAGATGGGGGCCAGGCCCTTTTCAGTGGTGTCCAGTAACAGGGCAAGAGGTAACAGGCAGAGATGGAAACGCAGGAGGTTCTGTCTGAACATCAGGAAGCACTTTTTTACTGGCACAGGTGGCCCGGAGAAGTGGTGGAGTTTCCATCCGTGGACGTACTCAAAAACTGCCTGGACGCGGTCCTGGGCAACCTGCTCTAGGTGACCTTGCTTGGCCAGGCGGGTTGGACAAGATGTCCAGAGGCCCCTTCCAACCTCGGCCGTTCTGTGTAAGCTCCAGATATCCCTTCTGACAGATATCACTCTATGGTGACACGATAATTCTGTCTTCATGACATCCCCAGCTACTGGTTTGCTAACTTCCAACAGCAAACATTACACAGTGCTTCACTAGTACAAGCGTATACATCTTTTCATCCACCATTAGGGAGAAAAGAATCCCTTCACTTACAGACTCAACAATTCCCTTATCTCATAATCCAGGTTTTCTGACAGACACTTGTCTTAGAACCTGTTCATATTGCAGATTCACCAAATTTGATTAAATTATGAGAGTAATATCCTCCTTGGAACATCATGAAATCTGAAAGCCTGCTTTCAAGAATTCAGAATATTAAGAATGCAAGCCAGAAAAACAAATATTTCTAAATATAGCCACAACGTTAGGTTCCACAGGTACAATTTGCAAATGCAAAGGGAAAAAAAAATAAATCGAAAGATCTTCCAAATTTTCATAAAACCCTACCAAAGAAGATTGCTCTTCTGTTACCTGTCTCTACTGAAAGGGACAGCTCTCTAATAAATAGAGATTCAAAGTGAGTTGTGAACATCAAGTATTCTGTAGGAATACTATACATATCAGTTCAGAGGTGATCAGACAGAATTCTGTCTTTTCTCTGAAGAAGAAAGTACTGATAAGAATGAAAGTGTACCAGCATGTTTAAAAACTTTATTTTGATGCAGCACTAGTATAGACACTACACTGACTCATTTAGATGCCCAAACACTCTATTGTAGATTAACATAATTTAATTTAAAAATAAAAACGTACACATTTCTTCAACTGGGGCACTTCAGATTAGGGGTCTCTTCAGTCTTTTCTGGAGGGATTTAAAAAAGCTTTGGAGAAATCTTAAAGCTATGGAATTAGCCTGGTATTTATAGCTCTGTTTCCTAGCGTGTTCTTTGAGCTTCCTAGGACGTTCTTTTTCTCCATCTGCTGGTTGTTGACATGGTATAACCTTATATTTTGATTATGAAAATGTGTAAGAATAAGAGCATTTCATTTTACATTTTACTGTAAAGTTCTGGCTTCATCTCAGGGCTAGGCAGCTGCACTTTGCTACTACAGTATAATCTAGGTCAAGAATGGTGCTGCATATTTTCTGATACAGATAACTGGAGTTCCATTGTTTAATGATGTCAAAATATATTACTACCAATTATGACTAATACTCCATATGAATCACACTGTCACAAAACGGTAATCTTCTTACCATTAAAATACTGTGCTTCGCATGCTGTTTCAATACAATCTGTTAAATCTAGGTCAAGAATGTTTTTTTCTTCTTTGTTCTGTTATCAAAAAGGTCCACGTATGGATGCACTGTCTATCTTGTACAAAGATATGAATTGCTAAATTGTTTACTCTTCTACTTCAGCACCATTAAACGCTGAAGATGTCTGCTGTTCTTCTGTTTAGATTTTTCTACCATTGGCTCAAATCTTTTGTACTACTTGAAATACATTTTGTAACACACTTTACTACCACAACATAAAACTGTCAAAATAAAATCAAGTGTTTCTCAGCTTAATAAATGCACTGATTTACTTTTGAATACTTACCTACATCACTCCTCATGGTCTTGCTTCTAGTTACCTTGGGGATCTTTAGGCTTCTTAAAATTCTTGATGCGCTTTCAGCTTTGCTTTAGATAGTCTCCTGTTTAGATCTCGATAATGGGCTATGTCCATTGAGGCTGGCTCCTTGTCTTACTACACCCCTCATCTGAGGAACTCTCGCACCCCACGTTACATCTGTTGAGACAGTCACATTATTTAAATTAAAGAATGAGCCAAATGTTTTTATTTCACTTTTCTTGATTGCTTTGTAAGCCCTTATCCAATTACTTTGTAGTATAAACTGTAATAATATTTGCTTTTAAAGAAGGGTAGGATGGCTCTGACTGGAACTGATAAAAATAAGATACCTTTTACCATGTTATGGCGGTTCACTGTCCAGAAGAGTGAGTAGATTTCTATAAAAATGAGTATAGGGATTTTTATGATGGAACTGCTATGCATACGAAAAAGGTCACTTCTTCAGACAACCTGAGCTGTACTGATGCATGCTAAAAACCTTCCACTACAGAGGGAACAAGTCCTGGCTTTAAGGGGTTACAACACTGCAAACGGCCTTGGTTATGCAAAAGGTTCCACCAGGATTGCTGGTGAGCTGTTAAATCAGTCTTTGCCCAGGCACACAGATACTGGTGAACCCCCAGCTGAAACAGAACCTGGGTTATTCCACAACATCTGCCTGTTACTGAGCCATTTCCTTCAGAATCGCCACCAGAACGGTGCAGTCCTCCCCTGGCTCAGACTTAGGCTTTGACTGTGCCAGTTTCAATTTCTCGGACACTGAAAGGAGTTAACAGTCTTTGCAGGACTGTAAGTCAATTAATTAGTTCTTTTAGAGGTGAAATGGATTGGAGCTCACTAGGTTAAAGGCATATCCAAAAGAGTTAATGTAGGTCTTTAAAACATTACACCTGAAAGCCTCAAGACTCAGTAAGGGCACAGTTAGGGATAAGAAATACACATTTAATAAATCCAGAATTATTGGGGATTTTACATTTTGTGGGTTTTTTTTCTTTTTTTTTTTTTTTTTAAATAAATCTTGGATTGCAACGTAGCCAACCAATGCTTTTTGAATCCTGCAGAAAGTCTAATGAATTTGTTCTGATTTACAGATCACGTATTTGGAATCTCTTTTAAAGCTGTTTGTCAGCATAGTAAAGGTCTTGGTTGTTGTTAAAACCTTCTCCCCAACAGAAAACCCATTGATAGAAAATGTGAACGAAAAATTTCATACATGCCAAACCAACAGGGTAGAAGCACATAAGTCACATAAAGCACACTGGCTGCAAATACCACTATGATTTTTAAAATATCTTAGTTAAGTTCATAAACAAAACCCTTTTGCTTCCTTGGTGATGATCTGCTGTTTCGCTTTCACCGACTTTATTAGTACCGCTAATTTACCTGAGCTACCAGTTGATCAGCATCTTCCCAATGTAAGGGCAAAATTGCTGCACAGCATTTTGTAGAAATGGGTACCCAGAGGGTCTTGGTTGTTTCAGACTGCATTTATCAACCCCGCAGAGCCCTTCAGTCAACAGTCTTTTTATATTCAAACTACTTAGAAGAAAAATTATTAACTCGCTAAAATCCTTCCCCAACCAATGTCACTTTGAAAATGACGGCCCTATAAATTATAAATATATATTTAGATTTTCTTAAAGACTGGGGTGGTAGACAGCTTCCATGTTTAAGCACTATACATTTAATGCTTCTGAACATTATAGGGCTTACCTGTTCTTAATACTGAATGCTTTTACGTATCTAGAATACTAACAAGCTACATCCAGTCCATAGATATTAAAATGATTAAAATAAAAAATAATAAAACATACGTAACAACAAAATTAATTATTGCTCTTAGTACAATAAAGCCTCTTCCCCTTAGTTGAAAGGGTTAAATGACTTTGTTGAACAAAAAAAAAAGGTGAGTTTATAAATGCAAGGAGTCATAGGGCTCTAAATACTGAATATGTATGACTGATAAAAAATACTGCATTTTAGCAGGTGAAGAATTGGGGTATTCAGTGGGCAGAGCTGCAGTAAAGGTTACTCACAACAAAGTCAGACATACTGGGAAAGGAAAACGATACAAATCTCATGGAGTCTGAGACACGCTGAACTCTCTCTTGTGAAGCATCCACAGGACTCATAAGGTTGGGCTCTTACCAATGGGTCTGAGCTGCTAGCTGAACGCCAATGTTTTCTAAATTACTCTCAAAATTCAACACCGTAAAATCTAACATGTAAATGGCATAATTTAAACATCAGAATTTCTTCTTCAACTGTAGAAATGACAGAAGTTTTTAACTTGTTTCCTCTGGATATAAGCTGCATGAAATATTTCAAAGAATGAATGTTTTTACATAGAATATTCATAAAATTAAAGATAAATAAGAATCCATGGCCTCACAACATAGCTTATCTTTACAGTAACAAAACAAATAGAAAGATGATATAACCTGCCATTAAAGAATTTGCATACAAATATATTTTAGATCGCAATTTCACTATGGATATTACATTCCTCAGATAAAATTATTTATTAATGTTTAAACACATTGAAAGGTATTGATAAGAGACATTTTTATGAAGAACTTCCCTTGAGCATATAATGCTAATCACAGCAAACACTGTAAAACTAATTTACTGGAAACAATTTCAATAGATGGATGAAACAGCCCAAGAATGAAACCTAAGTCATACTAGGGCTTAAAATAACTAGGTCATGTGGCCAGTACTAAAGATTGAAGTAGCATCAGTAAAAGCAGCTTCTAATAAAAGCCTCAAGAGAGCCACAGAAAAGCGTTATTAAAATGAATTCAAATAAATAACCTGATTTTTAATTTACAGTATATAAATAAAATAGGAACTATAAATTAATGATATAAATTGTCCATACTGAGCGCATCGAAATGGAAACGTGTAAGCAAAGATGTAATTAAAGTTTCTGCTGAAAACCCAGACATTGCCTTAATTATGCATATGCCATTTACACACTTACTAGCATCAAAATACTAGCACCAGAGAGACAGATGACCAGCTACAGAATAGTTTTATAAATACTATGCATAGACTACTGGTGATAATCAAAAGGCTCCTATATGGTGAGCCAAGAGAATTTTTGTGGCTAATTCAACAGACTCTGCATTGCTTTTCCCCTCCTGAAAGTCTTGTTCTCATTCTCCTTTTAACCAGCCTTCCTATCTTTCTTTGCTTATTAGGAACTACCAGATTTTGTGATAAAGAATTAAAAATAAGCGTCTGTAAAAAAATCTGCGAAGGTTTTTTTTTTCCAATTAAAAAAATGGACACTTGACACTGAAAAAAGCACTTATACTCCTGAAGCCTGCTATTCAATGTAAGAAGGTGATCGTCACAGGCTGTCCTAGCTGTTAATAAATAGCACTGCACCATGTGTGAAAAGACCAGTTTATTTTTATCATTCAGAGATAAGTACAGGACTTACACAGCGACTACAATATGTTTATTTTTCTATTGCATACATATCCATAACAATGAACTTTCCAATGAGTTCTCACCAAGTTGCGGGAATCTAATGGTGAATGTATTTCTGGGGAAGACATCTGTTTTTTCAGTGCATGTGCTGTCTCGTTCTCTTTGTGAGCGCTCTATTTACATAACAAGTCTGTGCTAACAGATTAAAAAAATCCTGTCCCCATCTAATCTCTTAAGATACATACAATATTCTTACAACTATGGTATTTGATGTATCTAAAATTAAAGATACTCTACTTTTCATAAGAAAAAAAAAAGAAAAATGCCAAAAAATCATCTTCCAGTAACAGGAACAAACTCACTAAGTTTTCAACTGTGTGCTGTCACAAACGACTAGTGAAAGAAGATGGCAGTCAGCCAGTTCTCTTTTTTCTTCAGGTAGGTTTTAAATTTGTTTCTGCTAAACCAATCAGCTTGATTACTGGCTGTTTCTCAGGTTATTCTTCCCATTTACCCTGTAGCATAACTGAAAAACGCTCCTCCAAGAGAGTATATTCTGAATTAGAGCCATAGGCTCCATGCTAGAAAAAAATGGCGAAAGCTTAGAGACCTGTTTACAAGCATCTGGTCTGATTTTGTCTGATTTCTATTTTTATTTTGTTAGGTGTAAAAGTCACACAAAATAATATTTAGTAAGTGCATCGTCTTTCATAATACCAAAAATAAACACACTATCATTAATTTCTAGTGGTGATGCTACATTAGCTCCACATAAACAACACTGCCTGTAACACCAGCCTACTGGAAGCCCACCATTATTTTCTGACGCATCAAAGAACAGAAGAAATTATTTTAAGATTTGAAATCACTGTATTTGCTATCCATATATACGTGACAGAAAGAGTGGCAAAGAAAAAATTCACCTACCTCAAATCAGGAAGACTGGTGGAGATAATCCACCAGGTTTTGGTGGGTCTCTGAACTTTTGGAAAGAATTAGAGAAGTGCTATTTCTTCAAGTCTTTATGTTTCTTTGCTCGTTTTGTTGTGATAAAGCCTCTTCTTCCTGCAATAAAATACATGTTGTACTAAACCAAGATTTGCAGAAAGACAAGTTATCAATACCTGTGCTTCACGCAGACTGCACGGCCTCTCTAACAGACTGCTTCGCTACACAAAACCACGGGCACGTTCAGAAAAGCAAACACTGAACAAAACTGGTGAGTTTACCTAGGCGCTCTCAGTAGTCAATGAAGAAAGGTAGAGTCCAAAGTGTGATGTAAAACAAATTCATCTAAGCTGATCCTAAATACAGCTGTATTCTGAACTGCCCTCTAGAAGGATCTCTCTTTCTTCACTGAGCATAAACACAAAATCAGAAGAATACCCTACTGTCCACGGGGAAGGGTCCAATCTGGCCATATCCTCCACTGCTTTACACTTCTACAGAATTTAATGCTATAGAAACAGAGCCCACGCAGCTGGAGAATGGATAAAAGAACTTTTTAATGAGATATTCTTGAGAAGATCTACCATAAAACTTCAGAGAACTAAAATTGTAAAAAAGACGCCCGGTTTTGCTTACTTACATCTAATTTATATACACAGCTCTATATATATACACACACTCACACACACACATACATATATATATATATATAAAAAAATTAACATAAAAACCCCAAAGTAGTTTAGAAAGCACTGAAAGTAGATTTTAGACTTGTAGATTTTTTGCCTAAAACAAACACAGCTACGACTAATTCTGTGACTTGAACACGTGATGGAGAATCATGAACTCAGCCTAGCCAGAGCCTTGTATTTACTTTTATTCTTATAACCAGCCTAAACAGCTGGTGAAAATATCTTTGTACGATTATGCTCGGACTAACTACAGGGATCACAGGATTCTCAGGTTTCCCCAATGTAGACCTGGAACCTCCATCAATCCAGAAGACCTGGCTTAAATCAGGGCTGTGTTAGCTCCTCAGCAGAAAGCTTGAAAATTATGGGGACACCAGATTTTTTCCTTACTTTATTTTCCTAGAACTTGAGACTGTTCTTGAGGAGGAAACCCTCAAGGTGTAGCCCCTTACTCAGGTTAGAGGGCACAACTCAACCCTCTGCTAAAAGGCTCCTCCTGCTCCAGGCCAGGTGCCGCAGTTGGGCGCTGCTCCCTCTCCTCCGCAGAGGCTAACGCTGGTCCAGTGAATCAGATAAGGGAGCTGATTTGTGTATTTCTGCTGGATTAGTCTTAACCTAGATCGGTTCCCTGATCTCTTGTGCTGGACTAGACGCTTAGGAAGGAGTAGCACATGTACAGGAACGAGTAACTCAAAGTGGAAAGAGCAGCAGTGAATTTGGCTCATGCCAGTCCAAAGTGCTTGGGGAAGTTCAGTACGTTTGCTCATTTCTTTTGTTTCATTCAGAGCACTGCAGTATTGAAAGTATCTTCTCCTCTCCTGTTTTCATAGGAGGACCTCAGTGTATTTCATTGCTTAAAGAGAAGTAATATTTAGCTGTCTACATATTCAAAATGTACGATCATAAATCTCAATTTTAACTGTTATAATACCGAAGAGCAGGTAGACATGTCTAAAAAAGGCGGTTTTGAGTATCTGACTAAAGTCATCATAAAGCTGTTGGAAATAATAATCTTGCTTCCTTACTCGTTAGAATTCACATCTGTTATCGGAATATTTGCTAGACATGGTATCTGGAGAAAATGAAATTAAAACGCAACAGATGACATAAGAAAACAAGAAGCAAATATCCTACCTTACAAGGCTACCTTTGCACGAACATATGGCCTTTTCCAAGTGTGCTGTTCTCTTGTACCACAACAAGTTGGCCATATTAATGTAACTTCCAAAATGCGTTTTAACTGCCTAACACCACAATATACCAAGTGAAAAACATTAAAGCTAAGAGAAATATAACAACAACAGGCAGGTCTTTCAGAGAAGCTAATTTAAAAATTAGCTATAGCTATAAGGCTAACATACTAACACATTTGTTTTACTTCCGTGATATATAGCTCCAAGGCTAACATACTAACATATTTGTTTTACGTATGTGATATATAGCTCCAAGGCTAACATACTAACATATTTGTTTTACGTATGTGATATATAGCTACAAGGCTAACATACTAACATTATTCACAGATTTGGCAACGGTGTCATTTGAGTGGATGTAGCTTTGAATAGAGAAAATGTGAGAAGGGATACTATCTATTTTTTTGTTGCCAGTTACAGGGAAAAAAAAAAGAAATGGAGTTTTAATTTGCAAGAGGAGAAAATCAGAGACATCAATTTAGTCAATAGTCTCAATCCTATAAATCCTGCATATCTGATACTTTCACAAAGAAAGTGACAAGTACTAATAATATATCTTACAACCATGAAAAGACTTTTATTTTACAAAAAGCCTTGGTTTTGACAGGAAAGGTGCACGCTCCTATTCAGAAACAGCATACATGCAATCTTCACCCAGCAATTTAAGAACTGAACGAAAACAATCAAATTGACAAATAGATCAGTTTCTGACTATAGAGAAAATCACTCCCGTGTACAACCCTGGGTAATAAAGAGGTAAGCACACTGCAGGCCCATGTACCATCGCACTCGTCGTACCTAGCTGCTGGTTGCTATGGCAAGCATTTGCCTGTATTTTGTACATTAAACAGTAATATGTTTTCTGCTTCCCCGTTCTTGATATTTTGATGAAGTTAATACTCAAGATTTGGACCTGTAAGGTATGAAAACTAAAGGTTCTCTCAAATAATCATGTATTCCAATTTATTTTGGGTTTGTGAAGACATCTTAGAATTAAAAATTAATGAATAATTTAAAAATTATTTTCATTCATCTGTAACAGCAGTTTAAAAACTTGTGATTTATTTCCATTAGCTACTTTGCATACCTGTTGTACATGCATTTCTATTTTCTAGCTCACAATGGAAATGTAATCTACTTTTCTCCTTCACTGATCTTTAATTTAATATAGAGATAACTGTGAAACTGATGAGAACTGAGATGACAAACAAATAATTTAGTTCTGTATAATAACAATCTGTCTTTCCCCTCCTTTTTTTCCCTAAACAAATTTTGTTAGAGGCACAAAACAATGAACTAGTAAAAAAAAATAATATTTAGTCATTACTACCGTAATAAACTAACAAATAACTGAATTTCTTTCTGTAGTTGTCTCTACCTGAAACACAGCAGTATTTCAAAAGCTGTGTAAGGGCCAGCTATCAGTTCCAGAGCCATTCTAAGCAGGGGAGGACGGTGTTAATCCATTTTCTTCTTGATTTCTATGGCTAACATAAAGCCTTAACATACAGCATATAAAAAGCAAACACATTTGATAAAATAACGCCAACAGGAGAGAGAAACAATCCTCTTCCCACCCAAGCCAGGAGTCCCCGCCAAACCAACTGCAAACTCAGGTGTCATCCACTGACAGAAAGAGCCATGACAAAACTTGGCAAGAGTCATACACCTTCTTTTTTTTTTAAGACCAAAAAAAAAAAAAGTCTTTTTCTTTTGCTGGGAATGTTGTTTTCACTGTCAGCAAATGCACACAGTCCCCTTTTCTTTCCCGCACATGAAAAGAAAGAATGTGTACACGGCTTCATTTATTTGTTGTATCATATCCCGGCATAATGAAGACAATTTGACAGCGGGGTCAGTAGCCCTAGATTATGACTTTTAACCTCTCCTATACTTTGCAATGTATACGACTTGAAGAAACAGAGTCTCAAAAGCATATTTACAAACTGCCAGAAAGCCAATAACAAACTTTAGGTGCATTTTCTTTCCATTAACGTACATACTTTTTGTCATGCTTGACATGGATGAGGCACAGGACGCAGAAAGGTTGCCCTGAAGACAGTTGAACCAGTCTTTCCTCCTGCCCAGCTTTCCTGCTGAACCTCCAGCTGATAGTGTGCTTCCACACCGTGCTGGAACTCTTCTTTCACAGATCAGGCCTAACAACCCACCAGTTATGATTCAAATTATTTTATATAAAAATATTTGTGTTGACACCAAGATTGTAAGCTTTTCCGTTCCTCTAGGAACATGGCGTAAGCAGCTGAAGCACTGTACAAATATTTGAATAAATATATCAACAGTGTAAGAAGCAGAAGAAAAGGACTTTAAGATTAAACTGTTACCCAAAGCCTCAAACTCATGGGGAAAGAAGAAATTTAACGCAGCAAACACACCAACAGTTTATATTTTTGCCTCATGATACTTTATCACCACATAATATCACCACCTTCTTTTTTAAACATGGTATTATGCCATTGTTTAAAATTAAATCCTCCAAAAAGAAAATAACATAAACTTTTCTAAACTATGTTATTTCTTATTTAAAAATTGTTGGCACAATTCTCTATAACTGGCAAATCTTGATTATTTTCAACTCTCATGTAGGCCAACTGCTGCTACCGCAGTTGACAGGAGGAGGGCTCGATGACTGGGGTCCAGCACAGAATCTCTGCAACAATTTTCTTCTGGTCTGGACTCAGGCTACAACCAATGCTGGTGGCACAGACATCCATTTTCTCCTAAATCTGAAATATTACGTTGTACATCTGAAGTTCACCTAGAAAGTAATCACCCCACCCAGGTACACAAACACCACCGCATAGAAATGTTTTTTTTTGTTGATACTGCTCAGGGATGAGATAATTGGAGACTCTTAAAGAAACTAAGAAAAAAAAGGAGCAGGGATGGGGGGGAAATAAGGTTGTTGCTTCACAGTCCTCTCATCACTAACCTTTTTAAAGAGGAATTACCTTAAGGAAGGTCAGAGAGTAGTTTTCACCACCACTGACTGCAGAGCCAATGGTTTTAACATGTTGAATTTTACTCTCTGCTTATTTAGTGATGTGACCAACTTCATCACTGTAGCACTCGCACTTTCCATATTCTTTGCTTCTATCATCCCTCTACGGTGAGAGGGTGTTAATCTCCCAGTAAAATGATAACCGAAGTTGTCATACACACAGATTTCCTTACTTAATATCTCTGCAGCGCCTTACAAGGTGATCAATGTCGCCATGCTACAGAAAAGCCTGATCAGTGTGTACTACAGCAAGTATCCCATCTGAAACTGGAAAGGCTGAGAAAGTTCACAATAAATTTACATAGCGAAGGAATTTAATTTCGCTACCCAGCACATACCATGCTGCCCGCTGAAGGCTGCCTCCCTCCTTCACCATGGAGGAATATTCATCATTGTGCTTCCTCTAAGTAGTTCTTTCAAATGGATGTTGCTACTAATTAGTACTAGTAATTGTCCAATTCATTCATAAAGCATCAGGATAGTATTTTAATAATCCCCTGACACGGCACTCCTAAAGCAGAATTCAGTTTCTGGAATTCTAATTCTATTCTTGTTAAGGTTAATAGATGGTTTCCCACTGAGTTTAATATAATTCACACTGGATCACTACTGAGTCTATATTTATATAAAATGCCCTACTATTTAAATCTCTTTGATAATTTAAAAAATATCCATCTTATTTATTCATTGACAGAGATCAAAATTCTCTAATAATTTAGCTTAGGATAGAATGATTTTAAAGAAAGCTTCGATAGATATCATGAAGTCTGTTTTTAAGGTATTTCTAAGTATCATGGTACTAAATCATCAAACATTCCTCTGATGTTTGGAAATATATATCACCTGCTGCAAATAGCATTAAGGCCAAACTGAGACGTGAAATAATATTAAGCTGCTTTAATGACAAACGATCCAAATGTCATCAGGAAAAAAACCAAAGTACCCATCCTCTTAAAAGGCTAATGAAACTCACTTCTTTCTCGCAAGGTTTTCTGAAGCCTTATGGGTTTGTGAAAAGGCCAGAGATGAGAAAAATGCCTCAGATAATAGTTAATATACAAACATATCTAAGGCCTCACGATGTCTTGATGCATGTAAACATATCTGAAAGCTTTATGGTGATCTTGGGCAATTATTGATACATCATGTATTGTTCTGGCCACTGCTGTGATCATAAAAATAATTATCCTTGCTGCAGAATTTGACAGAGCCAGATTTTCCCTGAAACCACTTTTTGAACACCAATCTGTACTGAAATCTAAAAAAATACCAATAATATTTTATATAA
>VZTV01027828.1:0-12152 GCA_013400875.1 Anhinga rufa
TATATATGTATATACACACATATGTCCACATGCAGTACAGGTGTATAAATGTAAATCTGTACACCTAATACTACAAATAAACTCAATCCTAGGAGTGTTTTTAAATATTAAGTAATTTAAAGGTAATGAGGCCTTAGAGAAAATGTATAGGACTGTGCTATACTGTCAGACAGGTGAATTAATGACTGAGACTGAGCTGTATTTGGACAACAGGAAAGTGAAACCTACTTTTGTGATGAATTTGGTTTTGAAAACCAGGCAGAATATTCCTGAGCAAGCAAAGTCTCAGGAGTTTGCACTAAACACTGGGATAAATAGCTGTACAGGAAAGATGCAGTCTTAGAAGAAGCCATTTTGGACACTTACTGTAAAGGTAGGCTGAGTGTACTATGGGAAAAGAGCCCATAGTATAGACAGAAACACAAACGGTTTACCACATACCTTCTTGCTGCTTAGGAGAAGGCAAATAGTCATATACCCCTTTGGAGATGCTAGGTCACTCTTCCTCTCTGCTTAGTTTGAGGTGAGCTGGGGTTATTGATCCTTCCTCTAAATCCCTGGTGAGTAATGAAGAGGGTTAAGACACCCTTGCCACATGTATCTTCCTTTTGGTCAGCTCCTGCAGTTTCAATAGCAATGCTGGCTTAATCTTCTCTGTAGAGATCCTGCCTTGATCTTGACAGACAGGGAGATGAATCCTGTCAGAGGCAATACATCATGTTGGGAAATGCAGGGGGAGGTATGGCACTGCCCTGTTCGTTGCAGAGATGTGCACAGAAACACCCTGAGAAATCTTTATATGAACTGGCCTGCTGGGTTAAAGTGCCACAAGGATGGGCACTGCCCCAAGCTCTGCCTCATTTCTGGGTGCTGCCCTTCTGAACTCCATCCTCTGCTGATTCTTGAGTGTTTATTCCGAAGATGAGCAGGGAAACAGCACCTCCTCTCTCCAGTCTGTAGGAAGGAGAGCTCAGTGTCTCTGCCCAGCTCCACATAGCGCATAGAGGAGATGCGGATGTGCGTAAGGAAAGGTGGGTATTTGCTGTTTATATCTGTTTATATCCAGAAGCCTAAATGAAAGGAGAAGGGGTTGGAAGAGGTGGAGGACTGAGAATCTCTTCAGCATCCATTTGTGGGATGGATGAAGTGATGAAGGAGTACAGAGAATTTCTTTTCATAACTTGCAAATCTGTGAGGCTTACCAGGCTACACAGAAAAAGATAGAGAAGAATCAATAATGAACCTAGTGGGTAATGGTGGCAAGTAGTGAGATCTGTATTTTTCCGTGTCCTGTAACATGTTTAATGGCCACAGAGGTGGGAACTCAGGGAAAAGTATGAGAGTCAAAGGAGAGACAGCACTGCAGGAGCACCAGATGTATGCAGGACTTTCTGATATCCCCTGAAGTGGAAGAGTATGTGCTCTATCAGAAAGCCTACCCTCAAACAAAGACAGAAGCAAAACATCAGCAAAGAAATGAATGGCGTGTCATCCACGGATTTATAACTGCCATGGAAAACTCACTGCTGACGGTCCAGGAGTGCCGGAGTTCAGCATTGCTGGAAAAGCAAACAGAGATGTGAATGCTACAAGTGTTACCTCTGACTGACGGAGGGCAGTGCACCTGGGAGGAAAGCACGTTCAGCAAAATTTTTGGTTTCACTTAGGATTTTTCATTTTTAGAGCTGATACGCTTGAAAGTTCATGAGGCTGGTTTTAATGAAGTAGTAAGTGACAAAAGCCTATGAAAATGAGAAGCGGATGTTAATGTTTTTGGTTGCAGACCATGATGTTTTGGAGCTGGAGCCAGGAAAGTCTCCAGAAGTGCTGTGCTTCATAATTAACTGAGGAGCTTTAAAACAATGTGCACTCTTTAGAATATTTAAAGATATTACAGCCATAATTTTCAAATGCTAAGGCTTTAATATTTGATATTTTATTTCAGCTCAACATGATCAATGCAAAGTGTGACTGTTACAACAAGAAAATCCCATAAAGTAAAGATTGATGGACCAATGGCATGACAAATAGAAGTGTTTTTATTAACATAATGTGCTATTAATATACATAAGATGCATAAATAACCCTTCAATAAATTATTATATTGTAGTGAATGAAGAAATTTTGTGGAGTTCACTGCAATTTAAGTTCTAGCTTACACAGTATCTACTTTTTCAAATAGACAGCATTAAATGTCAAGTGGGATATCTAGTGGTGCTTAGAGACAAAAAAAAAATTAGAAAGAAAATGTATAAAAAGAAAATTCAGAGGAAGAACAGGAGAACCTTTCTTAAAGAAAAGTCTTAGACCAAGAGTCCACTGAAAAGTATGTTAACGCATCAACTGGTAATGATCGAACTGGTAAAACAAATAGCTTTCACATTTATTCAGTGGATTAAGATAACCATAATGTGAATAAGAATCTGTGTTCTTACAGATAAAGGGAACCTGACATTTTTTTCCTAAAGATATATTTTTCTTTAATAGTGGTTTTCTTTAAAACAGTGGAAATCACACCCATTTCACCAGTTTCCTTACAAGCCTCAGAAATTAAGTTCACACTTTGTATTTGCAGTTGGGCCAGCTCTATTGTTTATTGATTCCTCAGTAATATTTTTAATTAGAAAACAAAATGTGACAGAAAAAATGATGATGCTTTCCTTAAGACAGGATTATACTTTCAGAAGATATTATGCCACATTAACATTGGAATGACATTGAAACAAGTTCACAGAATTGCTCTAAATCCATTAGTATCCATTCATTAGTATAAATAATGTCAAAATCTTGCTCATTATTTTCAGTCACAAGTATATATCTAGTTTTCACTTAGTCACAACTACACATCTATACCCAGATACAAATGATAATCCACATTCATAATCCACTTCATAATATGAGGCTTCTCCATAAGCCAAAAATAGGACATGCAGTTGGCCACCTCTCTCTCCCCTTAGTGTCCGTATAGCTACGATGGCCATTGGAGTCAGAGAGTCTGCTGCCTTTGCATAAAACAGGATAATTAATATTGCTAGTGAGTATGGAAAGTATAGGAATTCCCTCTTTATTTTTTCTTTTAGCCATTCTAGTATTTCACTGACAACATATTGTTAAAAAGGGAACCAAAGACTAGAGAAACCAAAGAAGAAAAAAGTATCTAGGTCCCTGAACATTAATATCATTTGCACAAAGTGTGTATGCTAACCAGAAACAGAGCACGAAATGCTTCCCATCAATACAGTACATTCAGTTATGACTTCCCATTTGGATGTACGAATTCAACATCACCACAAGGTACTGGGTAACTTCACTAAGTTTTGCAGCGCAGAAAAATATTTGGTGCTACACTGTCATCCCTTCATTTGTGTAAGAACTTCTGGTCACGGGCTGTGAAGGGAGTATGAATGAATGTAAGGTCTCCTGCATGGGAGGCAGAAACCTTTACATCGGGAGCTTCAAACAGATGAACAAACGCTCAGCTGAAGGGAAAGCACGTGGCTGGCTGCTGGCAGGGTTACCTTTTGAGTGGAGGATCCTCGCTGGCAGTGCAGCTATGCAGGAGCTTCAAAATAGGCTGTGTGAAGGGGGGTGGAAGCACTCACTGATGTCCTACATGGTACAGCTTTCTTCTTCAGCACAAACAAGGGCCTGCAGAGCATCCCACAGACAAAGTATCTCTTGTCTTCTTTTGTGTTATCCTTCCCTGCCATGGCCCCCTGTAGTCACTCCCTCCCACTCACCCCCCTTTTTTTTGTTGCTGAGCACAAGATTTATAAACCCTTTGAAACATGTTGTTTCCAGATGCAAGCTCCAAGTGCCCTGTCAATAGCTTCCTGCCCTGCTCCAACGGCCAAGCAGAGGGAGGCACACACACTTCCCCCACAAGCCCACCCTCCATTCCTCACTGAAACCCTGCAGAACCTGCTCTTTTCCTGGCAAAAAATGTTCTGCATCCCCTTGCTTAAAGCGGTGAATTACCAGCTCATTAGGGCCCCTGTTTTTCCGCTGATTAGGTGTCCGGGACTGGCATTTCCCCTGGTCTCTCTAACGAGCTGGTACTAGTGCTGTCCGCACTCCCTAGCAGCACTGGCATATAACATGAGAAAAACCTCATGGGTCTGAATGAAACACTGCATTATGATATGAACAAACTGTCTTGAGCACCAAAGGATGATGAGGTAAATGTTAATTATTTCTGCAACTAGGACAACTTAAAAGCACAAATGACAGCACCTAATGTCAAATACCTGTTAGGAGTCTTGGAAAGCATGCTAGCCTCCTCACTAAGCCAGGCCAAAACAGTTTAATAAAAGAAAACCAAACAGTAGTTGCCTCCTGTGTTTTCAAAAGCAGAAAGGATTTTTAAAAAACAACAACAACAACAAAAACCTATATTAACTATCAGCTGTAATTATGCCACACAAAGGAAAAACTTTAAACTGTTATTTATGTGCAGAAAATGAAAACCATAAAATATTAGTTCAACACTTTATTCCTGCTGTTCTTTCCTTGGTGACGGAGGTTGTTTAAAAATAAAAATTAAGTTAGAACAGGGTTGGAAGGGTATTTCAGTGAAGAAGTTTCATCTTAGTAGGACTTCAGAGCAACTTTCTGACAACCGCAGGCCAGACGCATCATGGTTAGTCTGTGCTTATAGCTGAGCATCCTCATGCACACTGACCACCAACAAGGTGCCCTGCAGGGAACCTAGGGATCTTCCCAACATGTAAGCTTGGCAGCACAGTTGGACTGAACCTCAAATACCCATTTACTTAAAGAGTTTTCCTGTCAGAACAATGGCAGGCAATGGGGAAGAGGGACCGGAGAACCCATACCATGCTACAGCTGATATGTGCCCTTGTGGAATTGCTCTCCCAGTCTCTAAAAGGGCAATTTGCAACTGGATTGGGAACTGGGGATCCCCTTGCCCCTGCTTGGCTGCTTGCCGACTGATGCACAAGGAGGTTAGCTGCATTCACACGAGTGTCAGGGCACTGGTGGTCTTCATGCTCCAGGCTGTCACCTGGGTTTCTGCTCCCAGGCTGCTGCCTTTTGGCACCTGGTGCTGGAGGATGGTGGGCTGGGCACACCCCTCACGCTTCAAAGCCCTGAAGCCAGGAAGCCACTCTTTTTGTAGGAGGACTTTATCCCTCTCCTCCACCTTCCCACTACTGCTGCAGAAGCTGCTGGCCAGCGCAATGGTATGTGGCAGCTCCATGGCACCGGGGGCAAAGGCACTAACCATGCATGGTCTTTTGCTCAGACCATCTCTGCTCTGAGTGTGGGAGACTCTGCATGTAGGATGCAAAGGCATCATGCAGCAGTCAAAATCAAATGCTGGTAAAAGAAAGACATCATTGCATGTAATCTTACAAATGCTAAGGACAAGACACTTCTGTCAATAACTTCTGAGTGTCTGATGTTAATTTCATAATATTACTTGACATGCTTTGTCTGTTGATATGCCCAGATGCATGAACTACTTCTTTCAGCTTCTTCATCACACTCTGCCAGCAGTTAAAAGCACTTTAGCAGCATGTTCAATAAAATAATCTCAAAGAAGGGCGAAAAACCAACCGACCCCAGTCCTTATCCACCGCATAAAGTGAAGCAACAGTCACAAACTGGAACCAAACAGCTTCCATCAGGACAGAGGCAAATGATTTTGCCAGTGAGCAAGGTTATCTGCTCATCTGCTCACACAAATTACTTCTGGGAAACAGCAGGTCACTTGTCTCTCAAAGCCTTCAGTCAAGGCTAAAGGCTTCTGTGGAAGCTGAGCAAACTCAATGAAACAGTGCAATGGTGACTGGATAAAACTCTTTCCTGGGTTATGTAGCAAGTCCAACTGAGAGGTCTGTATTACAGGGTGGATCTCCAGACCTGGTTGGGGTACCTATAGCTCACCTTCAGGTGGGGTTATATCCTCCCTATAATCTGATGCTGGAGCACTTCTAAGTGAAGGGGAAACGTCTGGCACATCTGCAACTGCTAGCTTCTGCAGCATCCCTCAGAAAACAACATGTGTGCCCACTGCAAATTTAAGAAAATATATACAGAGCTGATGCAGTCTTTCCAATAATAGCTAATGAGGTGAAAAACTAATAAAAAGATGAAACAATGGGTTCTTACATAGGTACAGAAACAGAACTAAAAAGCATGCAGATTTCAGTTTTCAACATGCATTTTAAATGCAGGAAAAAGGGCTTGCCATTGCAGTTTCACACTTCTAGGCTTGCTGATCCAGAACGACTCCTATTTGTTCTCTACACATTTTTATATATATATAAAAATATATTAATGTAATTAAAATATGTACATGAAGAGTTGAATACACATATGTTCCAGCTGCCATGGCCATCCAGAATTTCTTTTGAACTAATCCATGTCTAGCCAATGTCAATTTCTGGGGGTGAGCCAAGGACTTTGTGGATGGTGTGAAAAAGACCCAAATAAGGTTTGGAAAATTCCAGGTAATGCATAATCAGAGCAGTACGTGGGTATGGTGTGATGGCAGAAGCAGGTCAGTCACAGAAAAAATATGGCAAAGTCATATCTGTGTTATGAAATGCAGATTTAAGTAATCTATGTTACATGGAAAAATGATAGTTTAGCAGAAGATTAAACCAGGGCTCCAGTTCAATATTACTAAATAACACTTACTCTCACTTTACCCTAAGACTAGCCAGAAATTTCTATGGCATGTCTTTCTTCATTTAGCAATGCATCTGACTAGGGAGCAGAGCAACCATGGCAGCAGCAGCAGATTCTGCCACACAACATGTGCCAGAAGACCAACGTGTTCAGATGTGTTGATCCCACATCCCCTTTCCGGTTATTAAGTAAAAGCATCTCATGTAATGAGATACCTAATTATGCATGAGTGCATGTGTGCATGCTTGTGGGCATGGGCAGGAGTGCGGCAGTTTGGGAACACAGCTCAGTTAGGCTCAGTAAGGCTCCCCTGTAGATCCTTGCTAACTTTACATTAATAGCTTTTACATGTCTGGGAATATCATCTGGATACTTGATTGTAAACCACAAATCAGTTCCAGGACAATTCCAAAAGTAAATTGAAGACAGACAGGTCAACCTACACAACCCACAGTAAAAGTGACCCTGCTTGCTGTCCATGCAGAGGTCTGTTTCACCGCCCTGCTATGCCACTGACTAATGTTGTCTTTTTTAGACAGGCTAACAGTGGACACTTTGACAAGCCGGAGAAAAAAGAAGGGACCTTACAAAGAGGACTCTTCAAAAATGCATTTCTTTTCCTTGGTTTCAAAAGAAACGATAGCTATTAGCTGTTGTAGTAAATCACTAGTTGCTAATTTATGAAGGCTTTCAAACCCTTATGATTATCTATGTGAGTGATGGGTCCCATTGTGCAAGCTGCAAAGCATCCTGAGCCCGCTCCAGCAAAGCTATTAAGCATGTGCTTCATATTAAGCATGCAAGGAAACACAGTAAGATCAACATATCTGAGTTAAGCATGTGTTTAAGTGCTTTACTGGACTAGGGTCAGAGTCCATAGCAACTTGCAGAATGGACTTCTATGGGAGTTTAAGTGCTTGTGTTCGAAAACAACAGCACACGATGGAGACCTATCTGCAGTATATTCCCAGACATCTTAAGCTATCTTTCCATGTTCCATTTGGTGAAGAAATTAATCTAAATTAGCAGAACTACAACTACGTATCTGCAGGTGGAAACTGATGAATGGCAGTCTTCTATTCACGTACTCGATCTACCTCTGAACTAGAGTACCGAATAAAGAATTTCAATCCAACACACAGCAAGATCTTCTTTTTCATTTTAGAAAGCCTTGCCATTGTCCATGCAACACACCTAGATTTCATCTGGCCTAATTGTTGCTTGCCAGCCAGGAATCTAAATCTGGCTTCAGGAAGATGAGGAAAAAATTATACAATAAGAAAAGTGATAAAAGAATTATACTGTCACAGCCTGCTTACGATGCAAAGGAACAGGATTGCAGCTGGTCACCCCTCCCTTCTCCCTTCCAGCAACTATGATGACAGATTTGTCCAGTCTGGTTTTTTAGGTTTTTTCCTCTTTCTTTTTTAGTCATTTTAACATGACATCAGCAAATGTCTTACATTTCTACAGGATTTTCATGACTTGTGGCAATTCACAAGTACTGAAGTTGGTAGAACATGTGTCCACAAGCACAAGAACTGAATCAAGCTCTCTTCTCCATTAAAACCATAAACCTCTCTGAAGCCAATGATGTTGTGCACATGCTAAGTAAGTGGAGAATTGAGCCTACAATATACATGCCATAGAATCGGTGACTGAAGGGGGCAAGATAAAACTGCAGCTGGAAAAGAAAAGCAAACATATTGTAGGTGGAAAAACAGTGATGAGTGCAAGGTCCTAGCCAGCTGCCCCCTTCTTCCTGACTCAGGAAAGAAAATAGTGTTGAAGTCCTAAGGTCACAGACAGAGGAGAAGAGAGGGCAAGAGCCAGACCTGGAGCTGAAGCACTTCCACACTTCAAGGGGTGTTGTGGCAAAAAAATAACTGGCAGATGACTGGGAGGGGAAATGAAGCGCCTTAAAGGGAAATTAATGAATCAAAGCAGGCAAATCTCTCCCTAATGGTATAATATTTCACAAGCTTTAGTCCACACAACACAGAGTGCAAACTTTTATTTATTCTTTGTTCTAGACACCTGCAGCAACATATTAGTATAGTACTTGCTGTGAAGCTTGAGTTCAGTTCATCTACACATTGAAATGCCTTTTTCATCATGAAGTCTTCTGAGTCTGGACATCTGGCTGCAATCTGATCCTCTATGAATGCAAGGAATACAATGAGATGGTAATACCTGATCATTCTTATAATTTGTGGGCAAACCTCTTATGAACATAAATCAGTGTAACTCCTCTAAAGTGAATAGAGCAAGGCAGAGTATCTGTCCACAAGGAATAATGAATCTGTTTTAATGAGTATGTTCCATAGCAGAGGAATAAACCATATTTATTTTTCAGTAATGGGATAGAAGCCGTCGCTAAACATTGCCTTCCTGTTTGCCTTTCTTACTTTACCAGCTGTCCCTAATGTGTGTGATGCTTTGAACATGTTCCTGCCATTAGCCTTTGATTTCTCCCAGGCCCCTGACCCCTTGGTGAAAGAAGGCATGGAAACTGAGATGAACCTGTATCTCTTCAGTCCTATACAACTTGAGGAGTTAAAGATAAAAGCTGTCACACAGCCACAGAAATGAGGGAATAAGGAGTACTGACTAGAAGGATGATCTTGTTCTTCTGATTCTCNNNNTGCTTCTGATTCTCTCTCCTGGAAAAAGCAGAGAACCCCTTGCAATTCCTCCTCTTCAATGCAGAGCAGAAAAACTGCCTGCATGAAATGGGGTCGTCAGGGACCAAAAGACATAATCCAGGCAGACTGGTTGTTATAAATGGGCACCAACACAGCCAACTGAAACAACAAGCCTGAAGTCCTGGTTAGCTTTTGTTGACACTTGAAGCCAAATACACAAGCAGAAATGAAGCAGAAATTACAGAATGCCTTTGCAGGGGGGAAAAACATAGCAGGGTCAAGAGGAAGACGGGAGGAAACACTGGCACTGACATCCTACAGATGAAGGAAAGAATGACCCAACGGGGAAAATATATTGGTATCAAGCACCAAAGTTTCATATATTGCAAAGAAATTTTAAGGTGCTCCAAGACAATCCCAGGTCTGCTGGCTGAGCCCTGCTGACCATCATCTCCCTGGATCATGAAATGGGGAGGTATGTTGGATGCCCACGTTAGCTGTGCACAAGATAACTCCTGCCTGTGTGCCTAGCAATAATGCTGCACTCTCACCCTCTTTATTCCCCTCTAAACACTGTGAGGTGTCACACCAAGTAACTTCCATAGACAGGCAACAGGGGAAGATGATGAGATCAGCTCCTTGGTTGCCAAACTGTCACTAGAAGAGTTCACTTTCCCATCTCTTGGTCATACATATACATAATATTGCGTATGTAGAGATACACAGTAATAATCACTACTATGTTGTCACTCTAGAGCATATTCTAACTAGTAATCTCAAAGGGGTTTAAAGTGCAACAGACAAAATGGTTCTTACTAAGGGTTTCTGTACATAGATGATGAGATGGAAGGGACTTTAGGGAGTCATCTAATGCATATAGCTGCCTCAAGGGAAGATAAATTATTCCCATCATTTCTGATAGCCCAAGGAATTTTTAAATATTTCCAGTGGGTAGAGACAGTTTGACTCCCAGTCCAGTCAGTCCCTAGATCTACTCTCCATCCTTACCAAGAGAATGTCCTTTCTTACACTGAACCTGGGCCTTACTTCCACCTGCTTCTTCTCAACAACTGTAGTAGCAGGAACTGAAGATAATTCCTATCCTTCTTGCAGCAGGTTATCATACATTAGAGTATCGCTCTATTCCCCCTTTACTATCCATCCTACAGCCTAAACAGTTCCTGTTTGTGTAGTGTTCTCTCATCAGCTACACTTCCAGTTTGTTCTCATTGCCTTCCTCCAAACTGTTTCCAAATTATCAACATCCTTTCTAGACTCTTCCAACATGTGACAAAGATGATGAAAATATGGGGTTTTGACCTTGGAGCAGGGGAGTCAGTTACCTTTTACCTAAGGCAGTTAGGACACCTGATTTTCTTCTCTGAGCTTTATTACTGATCTATTTCATTCTTAAGCAAATTGCTTCTCCATTGGGCATCTACAGCTGACTGTATGTCTTGTTTATCTAGACTTCTAACTTTCCTGGAGAGGAGCTTTGTGTCTGTACAGTGTCTTTCAGATCTTGGCTTAGGCATCTCAAGAATCATTTATAAAAAGAATTGGACATGATACTGGTTGGCCTCTTTATTTTTCCAGCTTTCCCAGAAATTAATATCTAGGCCTGAATCTTCAACACTGTGTCTCTCACATCAATGTAAATCATTCTTATCCATAAATAATGTTATTTTCAGACTCTGGTAAAATCTCTTAAATTTTGTTTTCTCAATTGAGATCTCTATCTTCAAATTAGGACAGAAGAAAATATGCAGGCAGGCAGTCCAAAGCTGTTCCATTAGCCATTCAGTTTGTAATAGTAAAACTATATAGGCTGAATTTTTATGTTTTCCTTTGAGAATCTGAATTGTGTTTGAACTTGTCTCCTAAACTTGAGTGCACAGATAGGCTACTGCACAAATGTGTTATCTACAAACATGATGCTGCTCTGAGGGGGTGAATAAGCAACAGTGTCACTCTCCCCACAATCTCTTTTCTTCTTCTTCCTTCACCTGACTCCTTCAGGAAGCCCAGTGGCACAATTCTCCCCCCTGCACTAACAAACCCACTGCTCCTGTCTCCCTTGGAGCTCCCCAAGGCTGTTATAGAACAGCTACTTTCATTTAGACCTGCTCTTCTCTTATCCCTGAGAGCTGATACAGCCGGCACTGCATCCAGGCTCTGCTGGACTTCCAGCCTGACATGTCACCACTTAAGACTCCAGGATGTGAAGGAGCTGGCTCAAACAATCATGAATACTTTAAAAAACAATCTTGACACTGAATCCCTGTGGTATATCTGTCTCATTCAACATTTTGTCCACAGGTAAAACTTTTTAAGTATTTGTGGGGAGTGTTAAGACAATGGAGCTGAGTTTCTCTTTCCCTCTGTTGAATCCAGTAGATGAGATGTAAAGAAACAAATTAAGAATTGTAAGATCTGTGATCAACTACTGGAAACTTCATCTGCTATCTCAAAAAGCAAAGGCCATGTTTCAAAATGAAATCAAGCTGTATTTCAAGACATGACTTCACTTTTGTCTCGTTGAAGAGACATGAAAAAGATAATCTCTTGTGTTTCATGCCATACCTACAATTGGTGTGCAGTTTATATCTGCAGAGAGGACTGGAATTAGACCTATGCATCTGGTAAGACTTGAGCAAGCTCAGACATAGCAAACTTTTCTTACGCTCTGCAACTGAATTCCACTCCTCTAAAACAGTCAATAACTTCACTAATGAACAGCTTTTTTAAAAGGGACCCAGTCCTTTCCTCATTTTTTTCCAGACCAATATTGTTTGGCATCATATGCAAACACCTAGTGGTCCTAATCCATGGCACAAAAACAGGGGAATATCT
>VZTV01027831.1:551-12187 GCA_013400875.1 Anhinga rufa
AAGTTCTGGTGCTTTTTAAATATGCAGCATTGATCCTACATGACAGCAGTACCTTCTGGATGCACAATCTCTGCTATAATTTCTCATTAATATCATCTTAGATTATTTAGTTCTCCAGTAATATTATTAGAAATAACAATAAAAGCAATAACATGCAGCCTCAGGGTTGGCGCGGGCTTCAGACCTTGAAAGATATATTTGTTTAGAGCATTTTTAATTAGTATCATAGTATTCACACTCCTTTCAGTTAACCAAAGTTATGAGAATATTGCTTTTTCTTTTCTAGCTATGCTTTGGTCATCTTCTGTCAGAGCTGACTTCTTGTAGGCAATATAGACAAGGCTTAATTACTCTATCTCCTGCAGTCCCGATTCTCTGGGCTAAAACTGCAAGCATTACATGTGTTACAAAAGACGTGTGCCTCTGCCTACATGTTGCCTCCTTGCTGGTGTTTTTTTAACTTCCTTGATTCCAATTTACCAGCTACAACTCCAGTTTGTCAACAGAAATGCACTCAGTAAGCTGAATCATAGTGAAGTCAATAAGATCTTATAATTAAGGATATATCTAGGCAAATCCTATAGCAGGATTTTAACCCAGCAGTTTGACATTATGAACCTCCAGGACTCTTGCTTAATTAAGGAAAATAAAATAAAAGGTTATATATTGTTACACTACCTTGAACCTGTGTAAGACAAACTTCCTAAAAAGCTGCTAGTAACTGGCTCAGGTTCAACTCTCAGTCCCACCCAGGCAACCTCTCAGAGATAGTGCAGTCAGGGGCACCAAAACTAGGGAATCGGGAGACAGTTCATGCTCTTGTATTTGTCCTTAAAATTTTGTGACTGAAATTCTAGGTTTTGTCACTTATTTTATTATTGCATAAACATTTCTTTTGTGTACCTAGGCCTCACAACATTGGGATCTTTGCAAACAACTACAAAAGATGTCATGCTTGCTTCAAACTGCTTGTAGGTGAAACAACAGCTGGATGAGAAGTACGGTAAACAGGTAAGCAGAGTGCTGAGTAATAGGGAGATTATCTTTCATGTAGTAAGCAACAGTCACAGCCAAGTGAGCGCTTTGTTAAAGGAAGAGCAGCCGTGCTTTACAGTAAATATATCTTTGTATTGCAAACTCCAGGCAATCCTCTGTGTCAACAAGTCCTATTTCCTCTTCTCAGGGTGCCTGGGGACAGAAGCTGAATGACACACGAGCTAGTAGGTACACAGGTAAACCATGGTTGTCTTTATTTTGCTCTGACTCTGATTTCTACCAGTTTCTTGCCTGGGTCAATATATATCCTCAGTTTTATTGTTGGACCTCAATGCTTTTTCTTCTGCACTAAGGAACAGTTTGACCTGTTAGCTTCTCCTTTCAATAAATGTTTTTCTGAAAAATCTCAAAACATTAGCTGCACAGCACTCTGAGATAAAATATCCCTTCCATGAAAAACAAGGTATAATAACTATACCTGATAAGGTATAATCCGTTCCAACACCAGCAACATCAGCTTTGGTATGCATCCTATTCTCTGTGAAGCCATCTCCTTATCCAGATCTTGTTATCTGGCTGCAGACTGACCTAATTTTGGTTTCAAAGTAGAAAGAAGGAAAAGGGAATAAAGTGATTGTGTTGCTGATAATTTGCAATCCATGCCTAATTAGCCAGTCTTTTGGGGTTGTTACTATTGTTGTAGATAAGGGAGAATGTTGTAGGTAATGAAGCAGAGTTTTCTGCTCTGTGGTTTTTTGGTTCATTAGATGCAAATTGAATGTTGGCCCCTTCATACCTTCAGTCCATCTACAGCCTGTCTGTTCCAGTGGGGAGCAGTGACAGTGCAAAGATCTGTTTTTAACATAGATGAATAACATCTGTAATTCATTAAAGGTGAGAAATGGAACCTCTATGATGCAGAATGCTCTCCAGCAGTTTATAAACCTGTCCCCTAGGGTTTGAATGTTAGCCAAAGGAGAACAAGCATTTGTTTTTATGTTGATTTTGCAGATTCCCAGAAAAAAACCCACAACGAATATATTCTTTCTTTCTGCATCATGGTATTTTAAAGAAGACAATATCCATGCCATTTGTACCAATATACTGAAAATTATCTGATTGCCTATTGAGGTGGGATGATATTTAGTAATTGCCCTTGTCTCCATGCTGCAGAGTAATCAAAATCATCTTTCTTTACTGATGGATGGTGTCAAGGCCTGAGAAAAATATCATTTTGCTACACCTGAGTTTTTTATAAATAAATAACAGAAAGTGTGCTAATTATAGTGTTTCTTACAGTAGTTACATCAATTTAAAAAATGAAACACTGCGGGAGCTCCATCTCTAAAGTTCTTTTAGACCCTGAAGAAATTCACATATCTAGGGCTCTTTCCCAAATGGTTTACATAAAGTTGAAACATGGTAGGGTTTCAAAGCAGTTATGCAATAGTAATTAGGTATTTAATTACTCTCTTCCATTAGATCCTGTCGTTAAATGCACTTTATAAGGGGAGCATTCTTCATAACTCATATACATAATGGTATTAAAGCAAGACAGCAGATTTTAAAAAAAATTGAATGAGATCCCTTCAGTGTTATTTCTAATTTGTTCACTGGTATCTCATTAGTTTTTGAGAGAAAGCAGAAGGATCTCAGCTGTATTTCAACAGCAGAATAGTTATGGTTCTTTCCAGATTAAAAAGAAGGATTACAAAATTACACTTAACAGGAAATAGCGGCCAGATTCTAGTAACCTTACTCTATGTGCAGGACCTGAATCAAAATCTTAGACCATTTCAAAGCTACTGTCATGCAATTAATGAGATGTTAACAACCACAACCCAATCCTAATCCAGTTCTTAACCAAAGGCAAACGAGCATTTAGGTGCTGAAAAGTAAATGCTCTATCCTGGGCTACAAAGGCAGCAACCTCAAACCAAGTCAGATCAGGCAACTTGCTTAGGCAGAGGTCATTAACTGTAGTAATGACCCCTGTAGTATATACATATATGTAATATCTATTCTATAGTAATGATCACCTAAGGAAAGATGGGGGCACTGGGTGCTCTGAGGCCCTAAGAGCAAGTCCAGCTCCACAAGGCACTGCAGCTCATCAGTTCTTAGATGCATTAAGTCTTGATTTCATGATAGTCAGGCAAGTGGCCCCATCAGGTTTCCAAAAAGGGCTGCATAGATGGACTATGCTACTTCTTGTAAAAATAACCTCTGACTTTGAAGACCCCACCTGAAACACATCACATTACTTCTGCAGGATAAAATCCTAACCTTTAGCCAAGCTCTAACATAGTTTTTTTCAACTGGGGCCACTAACTAACAGGCTTTCAAAAGTTAATATATTGACCTGAACCACAAACTAAATTTTTAACTAAGTATTAACTGGAACCTGGAAAGCTATCTTCAGCAAATGAGGTTTGTATTGAATAAAATGGCTGACATGGAAGTAGCATGAATTTCTTAGTGATTTTGCTTTAAATGTGCCTTAGGAGCTCAGAAACATAAATCACAGTACTTCTATTATTTAATTTTGAAGCTCAACTCTTAATAGCCTCATAATTCACTGTTGCTTTTAATTACCGTTCATATCTCAAACAACAAAAAAATAGGCTCAAAAAATTTCAAACATCAGAACCTGGTTTTGATTTAGAAACATTCATAGTATTAAAATAGAAATGTTGCTCCTAGCTATACTGTTTGAATTATACATTAACTGATTTCATCTTGTTTCCGTGGTGTTATTTTGGATTATTTTTTCAACCATTGATTTACATTTGATGTGCAAGCTGAAATTCCACTTTTAATATTCAAAGATATTAGGTCAGCTGTATAATTCATGACTTAATCAAAGTAAACACCATATTCTACCAAAAGTATCTTGTGTTGTTTTGGCTGCTCACTGACTAGCAAGTGCCGCAGGGAGATTGAATCAGAACATTTCCAAGGGGATTGCAGAAATCTAAGATTCAGAAAAGCAAATGTAAACCCTAGCGCACTGTGGGTAGCCATCAGCCAGAAGGCATGTCAAAGTCCAAATAATGTCCTGAGGCAAATATGCATGCTGTTAGCTATGCCACTTCTGTTTATACGAAGAAATAAACTTATAATAATAATGCTTTGTTGGTCAACCATTTTTCCTAATCTAAACTGCAGTCACTGTATCTTGCATTGCTATAGAATCTGGAATGCATTGGAAAAACTCTTGATCCATTTCAGTGTAAGTACAACCAAGACAAACTGTTCAATGTAGAGGAACAACTTGATTTAAACTTTTTATTTCTTTGAGTCTATTAGTGATGCACCCACTTTCAGTTCACCCTTCTATATTTCACAAGCAGCAAGAGGCAAGGAGGAGCCTCCTTTTAATTTGTTGTCACAACTAGATTTCCCTTCAGCCTGTCTCCCTGCTTTTCTGCTCTGGAGCTGGCTAGAAACCAGCACAAAGAATGGCGAGGGAAGGAAGGCTATGCACCCACAGGAGTCTCCACTGCAAAAACACTCGAGCCCCATCTCCACCCAGTCTGAATCAGTCCTCCCTTGCAACACTGACTGCAGTTGTCTTTGGATCAGACACGCAGCAGAGACTAAACACAACTGCTTCAGTGTCAGGAATTAATCATGATGGATTAATCAATTAGAAATTAAACTGTTGTCATCACTCTTCCTTGCTCCCCATCAAGACATCTTCTTTATTCATTTGCAAAAGAGTTCTGCCTAGGCAGAGCAGAACAGAATGCAGACATGAAGCTTGCATGACTACAGTGAGAAGTAGATGTGGGTATCTATGTATGTACACAAAGACATATGTTTTTAAATATATGTATATACATAGATGTATATATGCGCTGAATAGTTGTCACTATAAATAAATACTGTAAGAAAATGCAGTGGTTGCATAGAAATTTTAAATCATAATTTCTGGACAGAAAGAGCTTAAACCAACAGCTTTTCTGTCAAATTCAGGCGAAAAAATATAGAAAAATATGGATTTATCGCCATCTGGAGGGTAAGTGTGTTCTTTGCCTGCTCATAGTCATCATTCTGGGCTCCACAGTACAGAATGTGTATGGTGTCCCTGAAAAGCTAATTCTGTAGTAATACAGCTAATTCTGTAGTTACTCCTTTTATCAGTCTTTGGACCAGAATAAATAACTCCAAATCCTGGATGCTTATTTGTTTAGTACTGTGCTCTACAGATGACATATCTGTGCCTTCAGAAGAAACTCCTGTATGTCTTCTCTTGCTTAAGGGTGGAGGCAGGGGGGATGATATTGGCAGTGGAAGGGGTCAGAATTCAGCTTGTGGTTTTAGGACTCTTCTAGGACTTAGAGTTAGGGAGATGGGAAGGAAGCTCAATTTCAAAGCCAAAAATTAATTCTAAAATTGGACCTGTTTCATTCACCCTGAGGAGATATAAAAACCTGAAATAAAATTCAGCTAAAGCCATTAAGTATCCTTACTCAGGCTGACAGCTCTTTCCCCTTCTCCCTGCTCCAGAGGAACACCCAAGGGAAGAAATGGTTCCTGCAGTAGAAATGATCCAAGTATGATGTGGAATAATCCTTGGAGTACAGCAAGCATGATCATCCCTGCACACAATGGACTCATCTTCCAATTATATATTTATATTTATATATTTACAGGGACCTCACCAGTCCCGCCCTGTGACTGCACCAGGATGCTGCAGCCATAGCATTACTGCGGTCTCCAGGATGTCTGTAAGGGACGCAGCCCTCGTCACACTGCCCTCCCCACCTGAATAAAACAGCTTTTTCCGTTCCTCTGACAGCCGATGAAGATCTGCCCTGAGGATGGTTTCACTGAGCACCAAGGACCACCAGTGAGGACCTGTAGACATCCTCTCCTTACCAGGGCTGAAATGGGTATTTCGAGTCCAGGAGGCTTATTAATAAAGGCAACACCAGAAAAGCTTGTAAATGCACTACACGGTGCACTCTGAGCCTTTCCCAGTCAAGGAAAGAAATTACTGCTATTTCCCAGAGCAGGCATTAGGCTTTGTAGGCCTGCCAAAACTGTCACAGTGTACCACTAGCCCAGCAAGAAACACATTAGTAGAAGCACTCAGTCATGCAAATCAGATAGGTATGCCTGTGAGATGTCGCTGTCTTGCCAGGGGCTCAAAGTAAATACCAGCAGCTGGGGACAGATAATTCATATAGGAACCATAGAGAAGCATGCCATAAATAATGCTGCCTATCAGCTATGCATAGAGGAAGAGAAGGAAAGAGGGAGATGAAGGGCAGCAGCTTTGGCAGCTGTGCACCCCTCTGCCTCTCCACCCAGTGAGGACAGCACACCCAGCCAGTGGTCTGCTGGAAACTGGCTGCTGTGGCGGGTCAGAGCTTTTGGGTCCATCAGGTCGGGGTGAACAGCAAACATCACGGGGTGTCGTGGCAATATGCATCAGACCAGGCAGTAAAGTACATGGTAATTCATTTGTCAGTCTCATAACCCTCGCACCTGAGCAAAGTCCTGCCTCAAAATCACCAAACGCGTAGTGCAATTCTACAGTGATTTCTGGTCTCCTGTGCCACTGCATGGCCACATGAGGAAATGCAGGTACTACTGAGGAGTGACTCGTGCTCTTTCCCTATGATAATCACCAGGAAAAATAAATAAAATTAAGCAAGCCGTAACAGTGACAGCAAAATAATGTGCAGGCACAGGCACAGCTTAAAATGAGTTATAAAAATTTCTAAACACACACATGTGCTCAGGCATATGTGCAAGACCTCCCATTATAATCTTTTTGTACCATGATATGCTCTTGTTTAGGGAAGTTAGACTTTTAATAACCTAAATCTTAAGGAGTAGTAACTTTTGTTCCTGATCATTAGTGAAATCTTTATTTATTGTTATGTCTGGACAGATGGCAGCCATTCCTAAATATGTCTTTACAGTACTAAAAATAATATTTTAAAAATAACATTAGCTGATGATAATGTTAGGTAAAGCAATATTACATATTGCTGCATTTTAGTTCCCCAGAAACAAGATGCCAGTAGCTGCAGTACAGTAGCCGAAGCATAGCGTTTCTCCTTGTGTTAACCTAGACATTGCAAGGGGGCAGTCAGCCACAAAAGATGCTTCCCTGCAATTATTGTACTTATCTAGGAAATCATCTGAAAAGAGCCATCTGAGGCAGGATGTCATCTTTCTATTCCTAAGCAACCCTGGAAACCTCTTTTCAGGAGGACTGATCAGCTTCCTGAGGAGCAGATAGCTGAATTTAAAGAAGCCTCTTTTTTTTCTTATATATATATATATTATTTTTTCTTACTACAGAACACAAATAATAACCCTATAATGAAAAATTGGGACTGGGAAGAGCTTACTAGGAAAAAGACCAGCAAAAACTGAGCTGCATGCTGCAGTCAGTAAGGCAATATTGATAACGATGGCACAAATGACCTTCCAATGTAGCTGAAAATGATGGCAATGGAAATTAAATGCACCACTCTATACAGAAAATTTGAGTTGGAGAGAAAAAGTGAGAGAAAAGTGAAAGAAAGGCTACATCTTCTTCACATTATGCCTTCCTGTTCTTATTCTTCCATTTGGTTTTATTTTCTCTTTCTTCCAGCTTTTACTTGGCAACAATTCAAGAGCATATGTGTTGTGGTTCAACATGTAAGTTATGCCACCGAATTCAAAGGGACTCTTGTGGCACCTGCTTTAGTTGCTTGGTAAGATAAGGCCATGAGTACTGCCTTTTAGCTGGTTCCCTGTTTTGCTTACTTGTCTTTAGCATCACAGATTTCTGTCATTGACTGCTCTTCCAACAGTTCTCACTTAACTAAGCACGATTATTTATGCAGTGGTATTCCACAGTGTGGGAAATGTACCTACTGCTGTCCATCTCATGTTGGCTGCCCTTTGCTTTCACTAGATGCCTCCTTGAACCTTTTTGTTATGCCATGAAGAAAGCAGAGGTTTCTTGTGGGCACAGGGTTTGCCTTTTTCTTTTTTTCTAACCAGAGAGGAACGATGAGCAAGGAAAGGGTCTTCGCTCTTGTTGTGGTTTAGCCCCAGTCAGCAACTAAGCCCCACCCAGCCGCTCGCTCACTCCCCCCGGTTGGATGGGGGAGAGAACTGGTAGAGGAAAAGTGAGAAAACTCAGTGGGTTGAGATAAAGACAGTTTAATAGGGAAAGCGAAAGCTGTACCTCCCCCTCCACTCCACCCTAGTGAGGACACATCTGGAGTACTCTGTCCAGTTCTGGGCTGCCCAGTTCAAGACAGGAAACTACTGGACAGAATCCAGCACAGATATACAAAGATGGGGGACTGGAGCATCTCTCTTATGAGGAAAGGCTGAGAGACTTGGGTTTGTTTAGCCTGGAGAAGAGAAGGCTGAGGGGGGATATTACCAATGCATGTCAAGATTGCATGTCAAGAGGATGGAGCCAGACTTTTCAGTAGTGCCCAATGACAGGACAAGGGGCAAGGGGCACAAGTTGGAACACAGGAAGTTCCACCTAAATATGAGGAAAAATTTCTTTCCTGTGCAGGTGACAGAACAGCGGCCCAGGCTGCCCAGAGAGGCTGTGGAGTCTCCTTCCCTGGAGACATTCAAACCCTGCCTGGATGCGGTCCTGTGCCCCTGCTCTGGGTGTGCTGCTCACGCAGGGGGGTTGGACGAGATGATCTCTCGAGGTCCCTTCCAACCCCTACCATTCTGTGATTTGTGATCATGCTGAAAGTTAATTCCCACTCTCCCAGTCTGAAGCACATATTGAGGATAAAGTCTGTCTCAAATATACTAGTGCTCAATCAAATTTACTGTCTCACATTCATTAGTATCAATACAGAAATTTTCAGATATCCATGTAGATGTGTGGAAACAATTTCACTGAACAAGACCATAGCTGGAATGAAAAAGTGCCCACACAGGATGTATTCACAGATGTCTTCCCAGTTGCAATGAGTACCTGGAGTGAGTATGGCTTGAGTTTTACTGCCCCTTCTCTTTGGTAGCAAAAGCACTGGTAAGGGCAAATACCAGCTTTGTGGGCAAAGCAGCTGCTGAAATTATGGTCAGTTTGTGGACAGTTTGAAAGTATATAACTGAGATAAATTCATCAGGTCAATTAGGCAAAGAAATAATTAACATATCAGAGAATGGTGCAAGGGGAAATTCCTGGCAGGGAGGAGTCTGTAAGGAACCAGAGGGTTGTACTGCAAATGGTTACCTCCTGTAACTATTTGCCTTTATGGAACCACAAGTTTCTCAACAAGGGTCTCCCACAGGGGAAGAAAAATCTTCCTTTTGTTACAGACCTCAAAATAATTCAAGCTGTCTGCCAGTAATTAAATCCATTACATTAGCAACAGGTGGTAAAGCTGTAATTTTTTCACATCTGTTATCATTTTCATGAGTTAGTATGTATTCATTGCAAGAGCTGTAAACCACAGAGCAGAGAGAGCTGGGCTGATGGCTGTCATCCAGACAGCCGCTGTGCTTACTCCTGTAGTTATCTGAAGAGCAAAGCAGAGAGGATGTGAGAATATGTAGTAGACAGCAAGGGGTTTGGGCAGGATCCCAAAGGGTAGGAAGGTGGTGATTTAAAAGAGAATGAAGAGTTTTCACAGGTTCTTATTAGACTGAAAGAGGAAGGGAAGAATAAGAAAGAAAAAGGAAACTTGGGTTGTGTTTAGAGTGGTATGTTGATATCTGTTTCAGTTCCCTGCTATACCATAGACTTTCTGTGTGACCTGGATCATGTTCCTTTGTCACTCTAGTTTAGTAAATTTAAAAATTAAAATCCCTGGGATATTTCATAGTCACTGAGGACAATAGGCATAGAACAGCTCACATGTATGTTGCTGAATTTGTCTCAGTCTCCAAAACACAATGCGCTTGTACAAACTGGCTATTGGAATGGTGTACCATGGTGAAGGGGGCTGTGTAAGTTGCAAGACGCATTCTGGATACTGAAGAGCTTGGTAAGACTTCTCTTAATGCAAAGAACACATAGAATGGCCACAGTTCTGGGTTGATCTGTACTACAGCTGGTTGTACATATCACTCCTATATAAGAGCGGAAAGGCATCCTGCTGCTGAGATGTGCTGTGTCCTCACAGAAGCTTTGGAGAGCAGCTGTAGCTCATTTTGCTGTACTTCAGGATGCTGGACTTCCCAAGAATGTTTTCCATGTCTTTTCCATTTTCCTTCAAACCCCACTTCTCTTTTGACTCAGAAGAGAGAGGTTCTGTAATTTCACAGAGCTTTCCTTTCCTTTTCTGAAGACTGAAAGTGTGTATGGAGAGGTGAGAGAAGTTCACAATCAATTTACTTCCATCAGTTGTGACACAAGGTTTCAATTTGGATTAAGGACATGCTGCCTTTATACCTCTCCTCAAAGACTGGCTTCTTCTCCAGTAATTCTTTCCCTAGCAATATTGAGGATATTTATTATTGCATTGAGCTACTGTTTTGTGGTAAGTACATTACTGTTCACCTGAAGAATCTTTAAAAAAAAAAACAACAACAAACAAACGTTTAGAATAAGTATATAATGAGTTATTTTTGGAGGAATTTCTTTAATTGTATACTTTTTCCATGACAATGAATAGATTACTGTAATTCTTGTCAAAGAAGCATCATTTAACTTTGAACTAACAAAATGTTGCAGGTTGTTTAATGTTAATGACTGTTATTAAGCTGAGGTTACTTGGCTGAGATCCATTGTGAGGGGCAGGGTTTACCCAGCAGGTCTTGGCCTTGCTGGAAGCTCTCCCATGGACAGAGCCACACATCACTCAATTCCTACCTGCGTCCTGGTGGCTTTGTGTCACTAGAGACTCCCATGTGGTCAAAAGGCCATCAGGGACTACACCTTTTTCTCAATTAATAGAATTAAACAGACACAGGAAATTAAAAACCCTTAAACTGTCTAAACTTCAAAACAACTATTGTGGAGTTCTGGATGGAGATAGAAATGAGTACAGACACAGTCAGTCCAGGCGTTCTTCCCACCCTCCTCCTTCTCCATTTCACATCCTTGATTTTGCCTGATCTCGGTGCCAGGCTTGCAGGATAGTGTTATACTTGTGGGGGACTGTGGAGGCACTGTCACAGTCTCCTCTTCTGAACTTGAGAGGCCCCACTGTGCATAAAAAGCCCTGTATCTGGTCTCCTCCTGCCCAGCTCCTTCAGATACACCAAAAACCCAGTCAGCCCCTGCCATCAGTGCAGTCAGCCTCACAACTCAGCCATTCTTGCCCAAATGCATCCAAGGTCTGTCTGAGGTCCCTATCACTCCAGCTCCTGGTGTGAGTGCCATCTTCAGCAGTGGCTCACACTGACTCATCTGGTGTGCCATGGTGGATGGTTACAGGCTCTTTAGGAGAGATAGGCAGGGCAGGCGGGGTGGGAGGGTGGCATTGTATGTAATGAAGGAGCTGGAATGCACGGAGCTTGCAGTTGGCGATGGCACAGTTGAGAGCCTCTGGGTAAGGATTAAGGGACAGACAAATAAAATGGATGTTGTGGTGGGAGTCTACTATAGGCCACGCAGCCAGGAGGATGACATCAATGAGTTATTCTTTAAGGAACTAAGGGATGCCTCTAAGTAATCCACCCTGGTCCTTATGGGGGACTTC
>VZTV01027832.1:1612-12112 GCA_013400875.1 Anhinga rufa
AAAATATATTCTTTAAATTCCATGTAATGTAAATGTAATTAAAATGTACTTTTAATGCAAGACAGTGCATGCAGAAATTGTTGGATATCTCTCCTGTACTTAGGGGAAAAAAAAAGACACTGGGCTTAGGAGCTCTTTTTAAAAGTCTAGTGAGGGCTTAACATTTCTCTGTGCACTCCTTGAAATCAGAGATAACCAAATGATGAGATAAGTGGATAGCTCTTTTTTTGTTGTTTTTAATTCAGTGAAGGCCTCCCAGTGCATATTCCTGTTGGAGTTGATGAATAGCTCCTTTGGGATGCTGTAAGCTCCACTCAATGTATTTATGGAATACCTTCCATTTACACAGACCACATTTTTCTTGATCAGCCCATAAGGATCAGGGCAGAGAAAAAGAAGCAGTAGGCTTCTTTTTTTTTTTTTTTTTTTTTTTTTTTTAACTTCTGGGCAGTTGTTTTATGCTTTGTTTTATGATTGTGGCAAACTGAAGCTGCTGGAATTCAGCCTGGCCTTAACCCTAGATGATAACATCCTCCCCAACCATAAGGCCATCCAGTTAAAGGGTCCATTAGCCATTACTTCTCCTTTTTAGATGAAACAGTTACATGTGTAAGGAAGGCTTAATGGGAATGAATAGGAAGAAAGGCCTTCTTTCAGCCCAGCCCACAAAACAGCAGTATTTTTGATGCAGTCTCTTGCAGCTATACCTTTAGCATACCTCAAGTGCTTCTTGTATTTTCTTTACAAGGCCACTGACAGCTGATCAGTGCACTGCAATGATACCCTTAAATCTTTCTAGTACATACTCAGATCATGTAAGTTGGCTGAGATTTGCACATCTCCTGTATGGGCTTGTCTAGTTTTTTCAGACCTGTTGGTCAAAATACAGTGGCTGTAGTACTATTGATAGGGGAAAATGGAAAGAAGATGAATTCCAGGCAATAAAACATGCTTCCATCATGAACTCCTCCCTTGTAACTGAGTGGGAAGTGAATTTGATTCACACTCTCCAAGCTAAATTAAGTTTTGAGGTAAAGAAGAAAGCTTCCCCTGGGTCAGAGTAGTGGATGCTGGGGTGTTTTTGGGTTTGCCTTCTTACAGCAAAATTAATGCTTTATTTCTTAAAATCATTCTACCCTAAAATGATGATAGCCACCAGCACTTAGATGCTGATGATGCTTGATGCTGTGTTCTTTCTATGCCACATTACAGTTCTGGTTGATCATTATTATTCATCATCTTTCTTAATTGTGTTACATAGGAACCGTTTCATAGCCTGTGACATGTGGAGTAGATGTTCTATGCACTGTTTGCAATTAAACATCTAATTTGTAGTAGCCTACAGTGTGAGGAACGGCTCACAGATGGTTCCAGATGGTCCTTCCCAGTTCTGTCTTCTCACATTTCTATTACAGTGGAAGTGTAGCAGCAGCAAAAGGTAACTGGCAATCTCTGTAACTTCTCTTCTGTGGATTTACAATGCTCTTTGATCTCTATTTCCTTTGAAAGAAAGAAGGAAAAATATGTTACTTGAAATCAAATGCAGAAATTAAGAGTGAAATACAGGGTTAAAAAGAAATAGTATGAGAAATTATTTTGCCATAGTTGGTTAGAAGGTTCTCACTACTGTATTTTTATGATTTTGCTTCGAATAGCAGTGCTTTGCTCTGGGTATCAAACCAAGAGCTCACCACATGTTTTCATCCTTCAAACAACATCTAAGAACAACGTATTGCCTCTTTGGTACTAGTGGATTTAAATTGCATTACCCCATGCATAGGAAAGTGTCAACATTTTCCAAAACTATACAGACGCATGTCTACATCTATGCCTTTATCTGTGTCTATATCTTGCTAATAATGTGCATATGAAACAATCCATATCTTGCAAAACAGATATATGACACTTTTGCTGCTGCGTAAATACTCCACACTAATGTTCCCACATGCTTTACGTAATACACGCACATGCACTCTGACGCAGAGGAATGAAGCAAGCTGCTAGGGGTAAGCCTCAGAGCAAAGTGGGTCACTGAAATGCAGAAGTGGGAGAACAACAGATCCGCTACAGGAAAGGCCCCAGACCTTCTCTGCAACAAGTAACTCGTGCACAATTACAAGAGTAATCCATTACACTGAGTGTACAGCTTCTCCATGTCAGACAGACACACAAAATATATCCTAGTTAGCAAGGCCAGTGTAGTACTGAAAAGCTCATTTTCCATGTAGTGCGTAACACTGAGTTTCATGGTCCTTTAGTCATTAGTTATGGGGATAAGGATTCAATTAAGCCCATATATGCTCCGCAAGCTCCCACTTAGGGAAGTTCATATGTCCATGTTTCTGTGCTGTGTCTGTAATTGTGACTCTTTGTATGAGAGTTGGGGCTGAACAAAACTCTAAATCCAGAATTAGGGAGATGCGGAGTGGACTTTGGATTCAGATCAGAATTTTGTAGCTCAGGCTCATGTCTGGTCTAAGTTTGCATGACTGTGGGTGGTGCTTATTGGTGTCAGTACAGGTGACTGTGTATCTAAGACTTTGAAACAAGAGCCAGGATGGCAATAGGACCAGTCTTGTGCTTTTGCTTGATCAGAATTTCCTTTTGATCGAAAGGCGCTGCTAGTGTCACTCCAGCATACTTTAAAACAAGAATTTCCTGTGTGCAGCACTTGGAAGGAAAATCTCGAGCCAGTGGGTTAAAAGCTAGTCAACCTTGTAATTTATCAGTTTCAACTAGGCCAGCATCTCAGAGCTGAGAAGGAGAGGGTAAATCATGAGACAGTTGTCTCCTGACACTCAGCAATGTATGGCAAATGTGCTTTTCAAGATTAATTGATTTTTCCCTGAAGAGTGAATATTCTGGACCAAATCTATGACCCAATCTACCTGTTCCTCAAGGCATTTTAGAAAAGGTAAATTTGGCCTGCTCTGTATAAACTAATTTTCATTTTCAGTGTTTCAGCCTGCAGGAGTGTTTGACATGAGATAAAAAAATTGGATTTTTTTCTCCATTTGAATAAGTAATGGGGAAGGAAGCTTTAATGCCACATCTTTTTCCTGTCATGGATTTCATACACTAGAAATTTTTTTTTGTTTTTTCTTCAGTCTATCGAGGTCTCAAAAGTGACCTTGACAAGTGATTTCTCTCACTTCTTCTGAGTGTGAATAATCCCAGTTATTTCTGTGCTGATGGTTTGTTTTTATTATGGATTTCCTTGAGCCTAAGAAGCTTGAAATAGCAGCTTTTATCTTAAAATGTTTAAACTTGATTGAGTCACAATAAGTCTGTAGCTGTCTGGATACGTAGATACATATCTGTTCTTGGCACCTATATGGCCGTCACTGATGCAGTCTTCAAGCATCTTGCAATCCTAGCAGGGTTATACTCCCACTGCCCCTGCCAGGCAGGGAAGTATTAGCTGTATTTTGCAGACAGGAAACTGAAGTGTGGCACAGACCCACACAGAGCGAGTGGCCTGTCCAGGGACTCCTGGGAAGTCCAAAGTGCAAGTTCACAGCAGCATCCACTAGGTCAAACTTATCCTCTCACCATATTATGCAGAAACAAAGTAAAAGCAACCTCGTTTATTATACATTAACCCACTTTTTAGTTAAACTTGGCCCCTCATAGCACTGATAGTGGTTTAAAAATAAGCTTAAGCATGGAGAATTGTCTTAAAAAAATATACCTATATAATTGAGTCAAATTGATAGCTAAGGGCAAGTTCTCTTACCAGGCTGTAATAAAAGCAGGCTGATTAAGCCTCAGGGACTTCAATAAACCAATTCTAGATATATGGTGTTGGAACTTAAAGGAGTGAGTTAGCCAGCAGATGCACGCCATGGAGCAGCTGCAATGTGAAAAAGTGATGATCATTTGCCTGTTAGCATTGGAAGAAACTTCTTGATCATTTCAAATGAGACATTTTTCTAGATGGCCCGTCAGTGAATGCCATATTTTCCTACAGATGGGTATACACCATCAATTAAGTTGTTGATGTTCATATATACAGTGAATCCAGGAGTGTAACCCATATATAATCTAACATAACCCACCCCACCTGCTGTTTATAGAGTTTGTAAAAGAAGTGTTAACAGGAGAGCGTAGAGAGGAAGGCAGTGATTTTCTGGGGCTATCAGCTTACAAGTCCTGTTATGGCTGGCTCCACCTGAAACCTTTCTAGTCCTTGCATGATCTGGTCAAAATTTACTTACCTGTCTATACCATTTGCTTCTGTGGTGTGAAATGGAAATAAGGATGTTTTATCTGTACTTATCCAGCACTGAGAATCATGGAATCATTTGGGTTGAAAGGGACCTTTGGAAATCACTGCCCAACTTCCTGCATGGAGCAAGGCCAACTTTGAAGTCAGACTCAGCTTCAGGGTTAGATCGGGGGCCAAAAATGTCACCGTTTCTGCCTGGTATGTGAGACATCAAGCATCAGATTATGTGTTAGGGGGAGGGAACTGGGGGAAGCCCATGGGGCAGGGTCTTCTGCCTAATGCAGGCATTCAAGGGATGCTTCTGGCACCCTGGGCACCACAGGAGGCCAGGGCTTGGCACTGCAGATGGGTGGGATGTGTGCTCTGCACTCTAGAAGCCCCTTGGCTGTCTCCTCGCTGTGCAGGAGACATGCCAGGCATAAGAGACAGATGGGACACGAGACAGTAGCAAGAAGACAGGAGTCAGCACACCGTTACTCTTGCAGCAGCAACTGCAGCTTCCCAGGGTGTCCAACCTGCAGCTGCTGCACACTGGGAAAGGGGCAGCAGTGGATTCAGTCAGAAAACTCGCAACCCCCAGGAATTAAATGGGGTTTGAAATAGCCTTATTGCTCCCCTGCTTGAGTTCAATGTTCTTCAATTCCTGCTGTGGGAAGACAGACATTTCCCTTTGGCAAAGAATTTGGCCTGCATAGTATAAAAGAGGAGAGCAAAAAGAAAAGCTTCTGCAAATAAACTGCAGTCCCTTCACTCCAGCACGCCTATAATCCGCGCCCTTACCGCCTCCCGTTTGCCTGCATCCGCCTCTGAGTGGGAGGGAGCTAATCCCTGCAAAACCAGCGCCTTTAATCGGAGCGTTAATTAGCTGGAAGTGCTGATTAATGCAATTCCCCGCGCTTGGTTGGTGTTCGAGCGCCCTCTCCTGGTGCGGGCTCCCCGGCTGGCCGCCCACCGGGCGGGAAAAGGGAAAAGGAAAAGGGAAAAGGGAAAGGAAAAGGGAAAGGAAAAGGGAAAGGAAAAGGGAAAGGGAAAGGGAAAGGGAAAGGGAAAGGAAAAGGGAAAGGAAAAGGAAAGGAAAAGGAAAGGAAAGGAAAGGAAAGGAAAGGAAAGGAAAGGAAAGGAAAGGAAAGGAAAGGAAAGGAAAGGACTACCGCCTTTATCCTACGCTTTGCGGCATGTGGATAGAATCCCGTAGTATGTGTAGGATGTTGCTGAGATCTCAAAACTTGGCCTGGTCAAGTGTCCCAGACTCCCTCCGACTCCCCTTCCCCACCTGCTGAAAATCTTCCCTTCTTTAGCTATCTTGTTGAGCGTCTGGGAGAAAGGTTGAATTATCCTGCATCTTATCCTTCACCATCTTCTCTGATGTGTGTGGAGATATGCAAAAACCCAGAAGCCTGGGTTTGCCCCTGAGTCCTGCTCTGTCCCTGTGAAGGAAGCATCATTTTGAACTACTGTTTCTCATCTCTTCAAAACACCTAATTCTAACAGTCTGTGTTGCTGCAGAGAGGCCCTGGACTCTCTCGCTTAATCTGAGGAATTTAATGCTGGTTACATATTGGCATATATGGAGGTTCTTCAGGAGCAGCCTTATAATTGATTTCTTGGCCGAGAAGAAATAATGTATGTATCTCACTGTTTTGACACTATGACCATTATTAGAGGATACATAACTTACAAAGGCATGGAGGCTAGAGTAATGGTCTTGCAGTGAAAGTAATGATCTCGCAGAACAGTCTGGGTACAAGTATAATTTTCATTCATTTAAATACCTTCTGCTAAGTTCAATGAGCTGTAACCCAGTGGAGACTTTTTTTCCTTCAAGCCATTCCACAAGCCATTCAGTATCTTGTAAGGGATGAATTCCAGCAAGATAGGAACTGCATGAAGAACCACAGTCATTTGCTACAGAGACCAGCAAAGACTGAGATCATCAGGAAAAAGGAAACTTCTACATAGCTGTGAAAAAGTACCTGGATGGCCAGAAAAAGGAATTATCGCATGTGCAGGAGGTTCAAGGAAAGTGGTTCATTCAACAATGATGCAGGAGGGATCTCTGGAGTCAGAGCAGCTTTTACCCTTCTTCAGCTTTCAGATCAAATGTCTCACATACTGTCTGCTACTATCTGGAGTCTTCTCCAGACTTTGTTTTGCTCACCCAAAGATCCAGGGAGAAGTCAGTAGTTGTGTAAGGCTGGAGATGCCATCTGGTATGCAAGGGAGTGGGAAAAAAAGCAAACCTTTGGCTTACAGGCCACAGAGTTGACATAGACTGAGGTTGTGGGCCAGCCACAATTGTCTTGGGACTGCTGTTCTCTTCTGCTGGCACGTCATCTGCCTGCAACAATGTGCTGACTGAGCCCGCTTGTCTATTGTAGCACTTATCCTACCACTCCTTTGCCCTGTAGAGCATTTCTCTATTTCAGTTGTGGATCATAGCAGCTAGTCTTGTTTCTGTCCCTCTTCACTCAAGGCAGGAACAGAAGCAAACAGATTTTCTTGTGAGCACAGATACCACCCTGGGGTGCAGGAATGTGCTCTTTGGGATCCTTGCTGTTTTCACCAACCTGTGAGTCTCTCTTTTGTATTCATGAAGGTCATGTCAGCACAGTATTTAAGCTTTGGTTGTGGTATTTACTAACACAGAGGAGGGTCACTCAGACAGCCCTCCTTTCCCAACAACCAGACTACACAATATGTGTTGCAGTGCTGTGGGTAGTACCCCACATACCTTAGAAACTTGCAGAAGCTGTGTCTTCCTAGAAAAGATGGTAAGGAGAAATTAGAGATGAGAGTGTTTTATTCAGTGAGCTCTCTGCAAACTGAGGCTTGGTAATGACGAGGAAGAAGCTTCCTTTGAGAAGGGTTCCAAAGTGCTTGTGGGACTGGCAAGTACAGCTAGCGACCAACATGCCTATGGGTAAAAATGTGTATCAAAAGAAAAATAAAAAGAATAGCTTAGAAGAATTAAAGCCTTGGCTTCTCTTTCTGTGCTTCCTCAGGAAAGGACATAAACTAGCAGCAAAATGTTCTCAGCATCAGCAAAAACTCTAGTGCTGTCAGAAAGATCTGAGATGTGTTAAACTTCTGCAGATGGAATTGAAGTTGTATCGCATCTGATCGCTCAAGGAACTGTGCCCTGAAATTTCATATGAAGCCATGCCCAGCAGCTCCTAGAATGGCTGTTGGGACACAAGGTTCTACTTATGGTCCAAAACCAGGGGGGTCGTAAGCATTCTTCTTTCAAAAGTAATTTTCTTGCTGTTGTAGCGAATATGGACAGTCTTATACCGACAGCATGGGATAAAGAAGTGTAACAGTGCATGTGGCCCCTTGAAGGGCCTGTGGGAATAGCTGGTCCCACTGTATAACAAAACAGTACCCAAATACTGGAAATTAGCCGAGAGCTATGATTCCCAGCTGACAGGCCAAAAGGAACAGAGAGGACTAGAGGCACCTCTTTTGGAGGGATAGGCTTTCAGAAGGGCCGAGGGACTAAGAGACTGTTGCTAAGTGAAAGAGTTTTTATTTCTCCCTAGATTAATTTTAAAGGGCATTTCTGTCCAGCTTGCGCAAAAAAGGTTTATCACACAGCTATGGCTTTTGTTGTCCTTGGCTAACAGAAAGCAAAACCAACCTCAACTGTGCACTCAAAAAGAAAATTGTGCTTAACGTACATTTTCCCTCATCATCCCTCTGCCATTCCCCTAACCTGTTTTGGAGGAGGATTATCTGGAGGTGACCATAGATAATGTCATTGTCTATTCAATACTTGACCTCCCTACCACATGTAGCAAGAGTGATACTGGTTGCAAAAGTGCTTTTCATGGAAATTTCTGTGCTGCAGGAACAGGACTGCAATCACTAAACTCATTTTACTCAGATCAGGATACAGAAAGCAGATGGCAACAACTTCAAGTCATTAGTGTAATGTTTGACTCTGCAGACCTTTTTTTTCTGTTTCACTGTCATAGCTGTTGCATATTGCAGTACCTGAGACTGAATTTTCATCAAAGGGAGACTTTGGAAGAGTGAACAGATTTTACCCAGAAAATCCAAAAAAAGAACCACATCACAACAGGCAAGCCCATTCCTCCTGGCATTTTGCCACTTCCACACGGAGAATGGAGAATTTAAATCAAAACGCGTTGAAATAAATGAAAGCGACAGTTCAGATGTCAGCATTTCTGTCTGTTTGGTAAAGATGTGAAAGGAACTTATTTATATGAGCTGTTTCCTCCACCGCTAGTAAAACCTAGTCTCTTCATAGCTGCCACCATCTCTTGAGACTCAGCTGGGTGTGTGAGACAGGTGTGGGCATGTGAGTGCCAATGTGTCTGTAGTGCCCTTCTCACACCCTCTTACCTGTTAGAGCTGTTACTACCTGTTTTATAACAGCAAACCCAGATGTCAGCAAAACTTAGTGTTACATTATGCTTCTGCTAAAAGAGGAATGAACTCCTTCCTATCTGCTGAATTGTACTTTAGTGCCCTCATCACAAATGATCCCCCTCTGTTGCAGTGAGAGGCCAGTTTTCCCCCCTCGCTTCACACTGATGGCTAGCTGGGATGTCGCTGGTACCCCACACGGGACATGTGACAGCCATGTCCCCTGTCTGTGGCCGAGAGCCTAAACCCATTGTGACATTTCTTCCTGACTTGAGACATCTTTGGTCTGTTCTCAGGTGGGTAGCCTGGCTTGGCATTGTGCCTGTGACTATCAGGCTGGAGGGTGGTTTGTTATGTGTCATTCCTCACAGAAGTTTTTTCCTTTGCCGTTTAACACAACTGTAAATACACTATTTATGCACTTACGTATTTATGACCTTCTGAAGAGCAACACCCATATTCATACTTTCAGTGGCATCGACGCAGAAGAAGCTAGTTCTGTTCAGTGATGTACTCTGAAGATGCAGCTGGATCCAGCCACACACCTTAACTGGCCCTTTGTGCTGTGTTTAAGTAAGTGAAGTTGCTGCAGGCTTTCTCAGCCATCTCATTGCCCTGTGAATGTTTTGAGCAACTGATATACCTCGCTGGGTGTTCACTCAGTGACTTGAACTGCCCATATTCTTTGCCTTGCACATCATGATTTGATATGCATAAACATCAACACTGTACTAATTGTTTATTAGTTTTGGCTTGTCTTTGAATTTGAGAGTAGGAATCATATTCTAAGAAATATGTTTTTAGGTCAAATTCTCTCTTGGTTTTCCCATAATCTGTCATTTCATGAACTTGAATCAATTTTTTTCATTTGTATTCTTTGGAACTATCATGTCTTTTATGTAAGCATATATCTCAGGCCATAACAAAACTTGTCTTGACCTTTACTAATTTTTTTCAATACCTGTGATACTATGTTTTTCCTAAATCATCATATTTCTCCTTCTGATGCTGCAAGGTTCTGTTCATTCTTTTCTTCCTAAAATGCCAAAATTGTGGGGATTTAAATGTTCTTTGCTTATTATGTCCTTATAAAACACAGTGGATTTTATTTAATACAAAACTAGAGGGCAGAAATCTCTCTCTCTGTTAGTTTTCTGATTCTGCAGAATGAAAAGGAATGTGCTTAATTTTTGAGTTGGTGGAGATCTGTTTATTGCCTTGCTAAGCACGTGAGCCATCCTGAAGTCAAATTGTCTTCCCTATCTGTGTTCTAGTTATGGCTAAAGACAAAAATGTTTTTTAAATATGTTTTCAATAGAATGCAGTTAATTTATATAAGTAAAGTATTATGCTACATCAGTAAAACTTGAAACAACCTGCCAAAATTCTCTATATCAGTACAGGCATAGTATTTGTGTCTCATTTATGAGCAAATGGTGGCTGCAGTGCTGTTGAGAGATGTTGGTATAAATAAATTACTGCCCTTCTGGCACTAAGTTACACATTCCTGTGAGAGGTGTACAAGAAAGTAACTTGGTCAGACAAAAATATTTCAAAATAAATGAACAGATTTCTTGGTGGCTGAAATGTTTGTTCATCTGTATCTCTTAATGCTACACAAATATTACTTTTTACAGGACTATCTTCAGTATGGTGCAGAGCACTCCTGAGTAACTTACCCTCAGCTGAAGTCACCCATACAGGTTACTGAAAATCACTGTCATTTTCAAAGAGGTGTATTTGCTTCAGTGCTTCCCCTGATCATACCAGAGAGCACTGCGTGTTGCAGGGGAAAGAGTGCCAGTCAAAGGCTTGTGAGTATTTCAAGCATGGATTGCATGAGTGACCTCATTCACATGACAGCATGTGAGCACAGGCCAGGG
>VZTV01027836.1:194-20595 GCA_013400875.1 Anhinga rufa
AACATTCAAGCCAATCCTGGCAGTGGTCCAAAGGAAAAAACCCAAACAAAACACAAGCCAACAACAAAGATCCACAGATTGGAAAATTGCTGACAACCTAAGCAGTAGGAAGTTTCTGATTATCCAAACGCCATTGTGAAGCCCAATTAAAAAGAAAACAGCAGCTATGGTTGTTCAGCTTGGCCAGGCAAGGAACAGCCGACTCAATCGTCCTAAAACAGGAGAGGAATGCACCTTTTTGTCATGCATGAAGAAGGCTCAAAGTAAGAAATTAAAAATACACTTTTCCCCTCCACAAAAGAAAAAAAAAATAATCACAAAACATTTTCTCTAAGCATTACCTTACTGCAAAGAGCAACTACGCATATGAGAAGACATTCCTACTCTTTCTTCCTTTTTTGAAAATGATACTTTAATTTCTACAGCAGGGGTATTTCAGGTTGGGGTTTTTTGTGTCCTTTTTTCTGAAGCATTTCATTGCTCTTCACTGGTAGAGCAAACGTCCTGCTAGCTTTACGTTTAAATACATGCTTCAAACAGTTTTCAGGTTATTTGCATTTAGGCAGAGAAATAAGCCCCAGATGTTTCACTGAGAAGGTTTTCCACCAGGAAATTCATGGCCCTTCCAGATGTCTTGGATATCTAATAGTCCCAACTTATTTTTCCTACACAACAGCCATGAATATTTTCTTTCCAACAAGTTGCTTATGGGATTATTATCAATGTATCCATAGGTTATGGGTGCAGATTGCACCAGCTGGATTTAGGATCATTTAACAGAGCTAGCAGCAATTAAGTCTTCCTAATTGCATCTTGCATCTTAGAAGTATTTTGCATATTCTTTATCCTTGCTTGGCATACTAAGGCAGGCAAAATTTGACAGAATTAATATAATTTTTAAAATTACATGAAGTAGGTCAAAACGAGGGCTTGTTTCCATTTCTATAAAACAGTATTTTACAAGGCTTGAGTGGACAGTCTTGCTGTAGCTTTAATTATATGAAGATCTATAAAATATCTGTTAAGTAATAAGATGCAGAACCCCTGATGTTTATGATTTTTCAGTAGGCAGTATGTCGTGCATCTCTCTGCTTTTCCTCATCAAGAAGTAACTTTCCAGTGTCTTGTAGGCAATAACTGCTGCCTCTTTCTCCCCACCAGCACAGGGACTAGCTACCTTTGCTAAAATTGTCTCTGTACTGCAGTTATCAGCCATCTCCTCTCTCAAATCATTTAGTGTGTTAACATGATCCAGTTAAGCTATCAGCAAGCATTCCCGACATTCAGGCCTGAGAGCTCCTGCTTCTATTTCAGACCTGAGTAAAGGCTCACATAGCCATCTAAGAAAAGAACAGTACTTCTCTTTGCAGCTTTGTCTTTTGCTTATTTTAGACATTTTTTTCCTCAGAGAGTGGCACAAAGATTCTAAGCAACACTGGAAAGAAAAATTAATATCACATGCTTTTTCTTAAATAGGAAATAGGTCAGCTGCCGTGTTGGGCAGCACTATACAGGACTGGGTTCGCAGGTTTATTTAACATACTCTTGTCTGATTATTCTGGCGGCAACACCTCCTGCTCCTAATAGATATACAGGCACAATTCCCAAAGAAGATTCTGGGACCGCACGTAGCCACCTGTATGGACAGATTATGTGCACACAGATTTCTCAGATCGAAAAAAAAAATATGTTAGGAAATATCAAACAGGAAAAGATGAGGGTCCTGATTTGTGGGAAGCAAACAAAAAAAGTAAGTGTTCTCCCTCACTGGAATGAGTCAGATCTCATCATAATCGTGGCTATACATTGACTTCTCATTCTCACCATAAGCCCAGCTCTTCCACAAATCTGCATGCACGGTCGTCTTCAATACCTCCTGCACCTCAGAGCAAAGTAGAAAGCTCTGGCAATCTCTCTTACAAGGATCTGCTCAGAGTATGTAATTTTGTTTAGCTCTAAAGACAGTTTGTTCTTGTCTCAATTAGCTGTTTTCCCTTGAAACATACTGAAAAAATTCAGAGAAAATAATTTTTTTTTTAAATAGACTAATTATAAGAACGCATATCTTGAACTGCACTAGCAAAAAATTTAAGCATCTTGATTTTATGTTCATTGGGGCACGAAATACTTTTAGTACAAGAATGAAATCTATGATATTTCTTTTTTACTCTCTTTTCCATTTAGACATAAAGTTTATGACATGAAATTGCACTATGCCTATAATAAATTGTACTGATAAGTACTCTGGATGAGTTAACTGCAAGCCCTATGCGCCAGTAGAAAAGTAAATACACACAATTCATTTGCCCTGACTGCCCTTCCAGAACCATATGAAAATATTGATTACTAGTGAATAAATATAGTCCTTCTTTAGGAACAACTTATTAAATAATTGCGGTAGGGGGTTGTAAACAGCCTAGGGTATAGATCTGCAGTCAATTTCTACTATACTTTGCAATTGTTACGTAAGTGGTAACCTTGTCCTGACACTGGAGGGGAACCATGACAGAGTTCAGCATTGCATACAAAAGCCAGCACATGACAGACAGAAATCCTGCAAGCAAGGCTTTGCTATTTAAACTTATGTAGGATCTTCTCAACCCCAGCATTAGACTCCTCCATTACCTTTGGCAATGCTGGTTTTCCTGTCTGTAGGTAGACCAGGGGAGCAAAAATCCTCCTACAGACAGTGTTTGTGATCTTGGCCACTACAGGCACTGGATCCTAAGTTTCAGGACCTTGCCTGGTCTCTGCCTGCCTCCTACCCCTTTGCTACACTCAACCTAGAAAGATGTCCTGTGACCACAGGCCCCCAAAACACCAGAAAAGCTGAGGTTAGTGAGTCCTGACACAGACAGTCACTGTTCCAAATTCAGCCTCCACATCCCCAGTCTCACCATGGGCTGCCTGGGCAGAGGCCAGAGCAGCAACCACCTCAGCCTCTGCTAGGCAACAAACTGGGAATGAGAAACGGTGCCAGGATATAAAGGCGCAGCTGCCCACTCTCCTCCAGACAGCTGTCAGCAAGGGGAAGGACATAGCCCACACCCCAAGGGCGTAAGGCCACATCAAGCTAATAAGACCTACATTTTGTTTGGGTGGGTTTTAATTCATTTGAATTTTAGCAGACTCACTTCATTAGCTTGAGTTTTGATTTAACACCTGATGTGGTCCCCAGTGGCCTGCTGTCAGTTCTTACAGGAGAGGCGGTCAGAGGCCAGCCTGTGCTACAACCAGCAAGACCTATACCTCCTCAGGTGAACTAAATTAGTGGATTAAAGATTTCAGCCATTGGGCATAAGCAGCAACTTTTTTTATCCCGACATTACTGAGATGGTCAGATTTTAAAGATATTTGTGCACCTTAATGGCCCTATGAGGTGTGGGGGAGTAGGGTTCCCTGCTAGGCAAAGGCAACCATCCAAGCAAGGGTGACAGAAGCAGCTCTCAGTCACTCAGTTTGGTGAGACACCAAACCAGAAAACTGCATCCATAAAAAAAACCAACGAAGCTTACGTAGCTTTAGGGCACAGAGGGTCACACTGCAGAAAGGCATATAAGAGCACCTCAGCATATAAACGAAAACATAACGTGTCAGGGGTTGAGCCAGGCATCCCTCCTTCCCTCTCGCTACAGCCTTGGTTGGAATTCAGCATTAGGTGACACAAGTCACACCTGAGAACAGTGGTACATTTAGCACAAAATATTCAAGAAATTCTTCCCCCCAGTCGTAGGTCTTTTTGGTACACTGTGATCATCTTCTGAAGAGTGGAATCAAGCCATCCAGTAACTTCCATTCCTGAAGGGTCAGCCCCGATTGCTGAACTATAGCATCATGATAACAAGCTGACCCTCCTTTGCCTGAAAAAGACATAGTGGTTGCTGAAACCTCAACAAGATGCTAAGAGAACAGAATCTATATTCATTACTGTCTATGGTTAAACTTGTGCTAAGAGTACTTCTGGTTTACAAACCACTCTGCTGAGTTACCCTTAAACACGTTAAGCTTCACACAGCTCTATAATCTTTGATAACATTTTGTTTGCTTGCAAACCTAAAACAATATAAAAAAATGCAACAAATTCCATGCAAAGCCTATAGCAGTTGCTGGTTGACTGTTACACAAGCCTAAATGATGGCTCGTGACACAACAGCCATTCCAATACCAAGTAGGGTGTATTTTTTTTCCAGGAAGGAGAAAAAGCAGAACTATCAAGTTCAACAGACAAGTACAAACCAGAAATTGTTTAGTCTTAAACTATGAAGACTGAATAATTTGACAGCATGATCAAAGCACACTAATGAAGGTGTAAGAGACAATAAAAGGTACATAATCACGTCAAAAAGCAGGATAAAGGATGCATATCAGCTGTGCTCAAAAGGCACTAAGTGTCCATTCAGTAATCAAATATTTACAATATGTTTTAAAGTGCCACCTTAGTTTTGGATAACAAGACAATTACTGTAATTTATACAAGGATACTGTTACCACAGAAACTTACTGCTTAAGGAGCTGCCTCACCATAAAAGATCTCTTGGAAAAATAATTTAAAAATGTTAAAGAGTCCATCTGAGCTGCATGTTAAGGCCATACTCATAGCCCACTGCATCCACTTCAGATGACTCAAACTTCCAAGAAAAATGCTTCCTCTGACCCATAACTAGGAAACCTCAGTGGCAATAGCTAAGCAACTAGGAAAATTGCTTCCAAGTACCAGTCATCCATCTCCATGCTATGGAGACACACAGAAAAATAGCAAAATCACTTATTGTAAGGTCTGGAGTCCAAGCATTAGCCAGCACTGTTAAATCAAAAGCATAGAGAAAACATCCTCACCTCTGACAACCACCCCATTGCAATCTGGCAAGACAGACTAAAACTAGCTAAAATATATTTGCATTGAGAGCACCTTACGCATTGAGAGCACCTTACACATCAAGAGAGTCTCTTGCTACATATGCCAACATGGTGTGTTCCTTCAGCAACAAGTTTTTTTGCAAGCAAATCTCTTCTCATCATTCATTTTCTATGGTCTCTTCCAAAAACTGAGGGTGGCTCAGAAGATCTTGTTTCAAAATCAAATGTTAAGATTAATGCAATATTTTTATTTAGGTTCCCATTTATACGTTCCTTCTTTACTTTCTTCCAATTTAAGTGACTCAAATCGCTAAAACAAAAATTTATCCTGTTTTCTAAACTGAGCTCCTACTCATTAATATGATTCCAAATATCACTAGCGTTCTAATAGGAAACAAGTTACAAGGCTCATCCACATCCCAAAAAAGCACATCCCAAAGGCAAGTCTCATTAACACCTTCCCTGCATGAACTATGTAATTCAACATGCCAAAACTAGGGTGATCACAGCATGTGTCGTATTGTCAAACATCGCCACTGTCCTGTACATTGAATTTCTATTTTTAATACAAATGTGGAATAGTCTACTCACATCTAACAGTGACAGTGCTCTCCTAAGAGGTCAGAAACAGAGATATAGGTCCCTTCAGGCAAAGGAGGAGACTGAACATTGGTAAGAGCTCCATTTCCAAATCAACTGCTTAAGCAGGTATTGACATCACTATCATGACAAATTCTGTAAAACCTGTAAATCCCAAAAGCTTTTCCAACAAATGTTCAACTAACTGCTTTCAAATGTGTGAGGTTTACACTTGAGAAAAAACAGTTCATCTAGATACAGTTTTATTGCACTAGCTGGGCACTTTTACTACATTGAATTAGTATATTAAAACCATTACTCAAACATGTTTCATCTAAGATACATTAAAAAGACACAGTTTTCCTCACAGCAAATTTAGACACTTGCTGCTATGACACCGATGAGACTGAGACATCAGTATTTTTCCTCCAGACCAATAAAACAGCTGGATACCAATTCATTTGTGAAATGAGTTGTGAAAATTTTCTCAGGAGCTGGCTCAGGTATAACACTTATTTTAGGGAAGCTGGAAAGACTTAATATTTTTTGTTCCAAGCAATAGACATACTTTTTAACCTTATTTTCACTTACAGAAGCTTGAAGAATTTAAAGACAGCAAAATAATTCTCCTGCCCCAAAAATCATAAAATAACAGAGTAAGTACAAACCTATTTTCTCCTAGACAAGTTGCCAATAAAAGCTTGCTCATCAGCTTAGTACTTTGTTTTGCTTTGTACAGGTTTAGGAGACTCTGCTAAGGGCACAATAAAACACCCAAAGGAGAACTGTATAAACAAAATGTTAACTCTAAAATCTGCTGGCAGCAACACTGGTATTTAAACTTTATGCCAATTTTGCCATTAGCAGACATTCCGCTGAAGAGCTTCTCCTGGAATCCCAGGCGCCGCTCTCCTCCGCCCACCCACCCACCCGCTCCTGTGCCCAAAGAGCTGACAGCCCACGCTCCAAAACCTCTTGTGTTTCTGGGAAAAAGGAATGGCTATTGTCCAAGAGTTAATACAGGAAAGAGAATATTTTGCATTCCGCATTCTGCCACAAATGTACATGTGCATCCAAGGGCAAGGTAGGCTTTGTCTGTATTACAAGGGGTTGGTTTGTTTTCTCCTTTTGCACTAGTGTAGTAGCTCTACCAGTTCTATCCATCTGCTTATAAAGGGCTTCAAAGCTTTAACTCTCCTCAACCTCAAATAGAAGCTCTTCACTCAGTGGCCTCAAAAAACTACAAGTCAGATTTATGTTACCCAGTGCAAGCATCTCTGCAACTAACAGTACATGTTTCCCCACCATTGCCAATATGGGCATGAGTACACAAGGCTTTCAATATTAGTTTTTTAATACACAGCTTAAATGTGATTTCATTACTAGCTTATCTTTTTGTTAAAAATGCAGGTTACAGCAGCACCCTTTTCAAGGCAGCCCTCCAGAAATTACTTCTGAGAATCAAGAAATTACAATACTACTATTTCCAGGTTTTAAATAAGCAGTTTTCTTGAAAAACTACAGCCTCTCTCCAGGCTAGTTTTCTTCCACTGTTACCTACGCTGGAAGAGAGAAGCAGGCCTTGGTTACTTGAGACAGTTGTCCCATGCACAAAATACCCATCACCATGAAGAGTAACAAAGTAATTATTATCAATGGCCAAAAGCTGTCTCCTTAAGGAGGCTGGCTCACAGTGATCTGCAAGCCACTGAGCTACAGAGCACAGGCTGCAATACTAAAAAACAGCAAGGGGAAAGGTAGGAAGGAGAGATGGCACAAACACTGCTTCGCTACATGGGCCTTTGTAATTGCCCAAGCACCACGATAGGTTTGTATAAACATTCTGCGCCTGGGATGTGCACTCACCTCCTTTTTCCACAACAAAGCCGAACCGAACACAGTAATTAGCTTCATAGCATCTGATTAAGGAGATAGGTTTTACCATTTCCACTAGTAGCTCATAAAGGTGAACGCTAATATGAGCGCCACTCAGGTCATTGCCCAGTGGTGACAGCTTTACAATCAAGCCAAAATAGGTTCCACTGCAACAGCAAATTTGAGAGCAAATTTCCAGGCAGGACAGGTTACACAACTATGCTGTCACAGGCTATGGCAAGAACGCTCATACCAAATCACTCGTATACTTCCCCAAGCAGCTAGTTACAATTTCTCACAATGAATCCTATCAATATTTAGCAGAGATATCAAAAAATAAACAGGGGTTTCAGTTTGCTAGAACAGATTCTCCTGCAAAATATCTTGACATAACACCTATTCACAAAGTTACAACTGACAAAGTACAGTCTACAAGAGACACTAAATTTGGCTAACAACCTGCTCGCAATTGTATTCCTGCTTCTGGGCCAGGAAAACTTCATAGCCCTTCCCTCTTCTTTCTTCTCCTGTACTATCACCACAACTCGAGCCTTTGGTTCTCTTAGGAATCTGCCTTCAGAAAGAACTCAAACCATACAAATTATTAGTAGCCATATGGAAATGCAGCACGAGATCAGTCACTTTTATTTAAAACCATCAGCCAGCCAGCCTGTTAAAAGTAACAGGCGGGCATGACTTCAACTTCAGTATTAACCTCCCGTGACTCACCTATGGAACCTACTTCAGTCTTGACTCTACTTACTTAGAAGAAATGGACAAATAACCACCACGAGAAAACAAAGGTAGGTATAACATTGCTTTGATTGCATCTACACATATACACAGTTGCCCAAGAAAGTAATCATTTTACAGTAACGGTTTGTAGTTCATTTTTCCTTCCCCAATTTTAACATCTAACACAGAGACTGAGTACTTGGCAGCCTGCATCCCATGCCGGTTCCTTCAGAAGAATTCACTGAGGAAAAAGGGTTTTTTTTCATTTGAATATTTCTCCAAACACTAAGTTGGTGCTTAATTATCTCAGAGATTTAGATTACTGTTTTTATTTCAAGAAATCTAATTTGGTGGATGAAGAATACAAGAGCATAGTTTTAATCAGTCTCTCTTGAGACTTCTTAAAATAACACTAGCTGATGACTACTCACAAGATAGGAAGCTATTCTCCCCTCGTCAGCTGCATATATCTTTCTGAAATATTTCCTGGAATCAGTGACAAACCATAACTACATAAAGGAAGTAAATAGAGCTCAACTTACACTTCACTGAAAAATATTTCTAATCTCCTTTTTGTCACTCAAATCACACCTAGCCATAATGATTTCCAAATGCTATGGTCTACTACCAGTGGCTTTCCCACAGAAGCAACATGAATCTAAAGAACGGTTTTAAGGCAAGAGCATTCTTTCAGCAGCCTACCAGAACTATTGAAGAATTTAATACAGCAGATCTCTTATTTGAGGTATAACCGTACTAGCCAACTTCATCAAGCTAAGAAAATACTTTGTTCAACCATAAAATCCTAGAAGTTGCTGGACAGCATTCTGCCTATTGCCTTTGTCAACTTCTAATTATGTCATATTACCAACAGCCAAAGCAGAGCACAACTGATAGCATAGAGCGTGTCCAAGTAAAGCCTATTTTTAGCCTGCAATTCAATCAGCACTCTTACAACGGCTAGGATTAAAGCCCAAGACAGCCACATTGCTGTATATAGGCCAATGCAATTACATGTTGAAACATGTTGAAAGAACGTGATGGTAAACTGGAGTCAAGGTTGGGAGGAGCAGCACTAGACAGACAGTTGCTTTGTGCTAGCGGATGCCTTTATTGGCAGAGCTTACGCTCGCCTCTCACCTGTCTTGATTAATAGTCCACAAAGGAAAACATTAAAACAAATGACAGTTTTACTCCAATTCTTTTCAATATTGTTTAGCGCTCATGAAAGACAGACAACATTTTGGCAATCCTGGAAATCAATATCCTTTTACCTTCATTGGCAGCTGTTCAGATGACTTAGCTTTGTCAACACTAAAGCAGCCCACTTCAATCCTGTCCTGAAAATACTGCCAACAAGGAGACAACTCAGTCCTCACCCTGTGTGCTCCTGAACTTCTGTGCTGAGGTAGCAGTTACAGGACCTCTTTTGAAACAGTATTTGCAAGGATGCTTTTAAATATCTGTCTTTCGTAATACTCTAAATAATAAAAACATTTTAAAATTTCTTCAAGCCAAGAACTTTTTATACATTCAAGTGTTAACTCTTAATTAAAAACGTTAAGCTGTTGCTGTCTTTTTAATCTTCAGGAATCACGTTTTCAGGCTTTTCTCCTGCAACTATACAGATTTAAAAAAAAAATATGAAAAAACTAATCTTGCTGTGTAACAGACAGCTTCAGACTTGGGGCCTAATGTTTTGATAGTCTCAAAACAAAAAAAGTGGCACCACAATGCAATCACTTGTCCTCTAGGATATAGCCAAATGATCTATCAAACAGGAATGACTTCCATACACTAAAACTGGAGCTGAATACTAACTAATGACATGGGGAAGAGTAAGGCTGTGTTTCATTACCAGTTTCCCTGGACCATTAATCTTTTTTGGTACAGCTTCTGAAAACTAGCCTAAGCAGTATTCTCTTCCTCTTCATCTTTGTACAGGTGAACATTAGCAGATGTTTAATTCACACCCCTGACGAGAGAAAGAGAAAGACTACAAGGAACACGTACATGTTCTAAAGACTTTCAAGCTCAACACACATATAAATTAAGGCATATCTAATTAGCAAAGAATATCTGCATCTTGAGTTAATTCTCTCCACTATCGCAAGCTTACAGATTTCAAACTTACTACAGGTGGTTGTTTCCCCAAAGGGCATTTTTATGAGTGCTGAACACTTCTCTTCAGCAAGTGAAATAAAAGCAACAGAAAAACCTGAACTCTAGGAATCTGAATAGTAAGTTCAGAAATTCAAAGACATGGGCATACCCTAGGTTTAGCATGAATTCACATTCATGGATGGGTTTTTTGTCCACATTTCAAAGCCAAGCAAAAAATGTCCATCAAGAAGAGAGGAAACCTAAAAGTATAATTAAGCAGCACCTGAACTGAGAAACACAGCCTGAGTCTCAGAAACTATGCTCCTTTACTTTCAAAAAAAATCAGGATTTTCTTCCACCGCTTCCCCCCACAACATTCAGCTCCATCAGAAAAAATGGCTCATTTTCCTTCTTAAACCAAAATTCAGTATAGAAGAAGTTTAACTACAGTAACATACACATAAGGCAGCATAACACTCAGTAAAACCACTAGAAACAAGTTAACTTTTTAATTAGGCTTAAAAAAGCACAACAATTTAACTCAGCATCTAAACAAGAACATGCTACCGTCTATAAGGCAAGTATAACAAATATAATTGCATTACTTTCAATAATTCAAGCTCACTTCTGCTCAAAAATGTGGAAGAGACAAACAAGCAAACATAACGAGGAGTACTACAATATAAAATGAAGGCTGCGTTAAGACAGGAAGGGAATGCTCGGGTCACAGGCAAACAAAACAGTGGATACTAAATCCAGAAGAGTTGTACTACTTTCTGCCTTGTACATCCATAAGACAGAAACGTCTCATGTATTATAATCAAACAAGAACAAAAAAAAATTCACAGTAAAATGAGAGTCCTTCAACTGTGACAGGCAACAATCATTGCAATACATTAATCATTTAGAATACTAACACAGGTTAAATCAGTCACGTCTGTCTGAAATAAAATACCATGTTTTACTTATACCCTGTTTTTCCACTTGTAAATAAAGCCTGCCTACCTACTGGCAATCATTGGAGAATTACAGGCCTTCTGCATTTATAAGAGAAGCTTGACTCAACTGGTAGCATGATACAGAGTACTTGAAAGAAAGAATGATGAAAACAAGGAAGAAACACGTGTAGAGACTGAAAAGCACAAATAGTGTAATTTGGCCTAGCAGCACCTTCTCTTCCTCAAGCACACAGTTTTTCAGAAAATACCCATTTTCAAATCGCATTACCGTTTCCTATAAAGATGCCTAAAGGAAGGAGTTAGACGAAATGTGCCTCAGGAGGGAAACTTTTGAAATTCAGAAGGCACTAGCCTTAGGACCAACACACTTTCATAACCAGAAACAGGTGTGAGTCTGCAGCTCACCTCCTTTTCTTTGCACTCACCAGTATCGGGCTTCTTAGTCCTTACACCCTTTTGAAAGTGACCAAGTTTAAAAAAAAAAAACAAAACAAAACAAAACAAATAAAAAACCCAACACAACAACAACACACCAAATCACAAAGAAAATCTCACAAATTCACTTATTTTTGATAGGCCACATAGGCCCTCACTGCCTGTGAGACAGGGCAGCACAGATAAACCTCTCAGTTTCAGGAATCTCCCCTTTCTTCCAAGGGATGCAGGAAATGGCACCATTTTCTTTTTCCCCCTTGTTTCTTATTCTCTCTTCTCCTCCAGCTGCTCATTGCCTTTAATGGCTCAGACCCTGCAGGATTGCTATGCTTCTCAGGTGCAAAGAATAAAGCTCAACATGTGTCCTTAATTCTCTGCCTGGCAAACCTGGGAGGGTGTCCCCCACCAGAGACACCAAGACCTCCTATAAAAAGGGCAGAAGACTCCAGATTTTTGCAAGCCAATTCCCTCACAATGCTAGAGATGAAGGGGGGGTGGGGAAAACCCGCTTTGTGCATGAGGCCAAAGGTCACACTCCAGTAACAACAGAGGGTAGATACATAGCTATTGCAATTTCTCCACTTCCCATAAAATACCAAGTGTTTCTGAGTACTAAAAGTCTATTTACGTCTATCCCACAACTAGAACAGGGTCATCACTGGTGCTCTGGAGAAATTTCAGAACTTCCACCCTGACAAAAACCAGGCACAAATCCTCATCTGGCATTTCATTAGCACAGATGAGATTCCTATTGGTATCCTGATTGCATGCCCTGCTATCATTCTCTTTCCTTGCAAACCTTGCTGTATAATAGCCTCACAGTAATTAAGTAAGAAAACAGACAAGACAAGCTTTATCAGCCAGCCTTACCTTGCATATGAGCCTTGGATGAGCACACTAGCTGGCACAGCTATAAGAGCTGCAGCTGCCTCCTTTGCCAGCCCCTAAATCATGCCAGGTGGTTCAGAACGAACATGCTGAGCAGCCCCACCAGAGAAGGGCCAGGAACTTCATCTTCTCGTTGCTGGTAACAGAGACATCAGAAAAAGCTAGACAAAATCCCCAGGCAGCTCACCAGCAGCTGAAGCAGCTACTTCACCTGTGAAGCTGTTACATGTGGCTGCAATAGTATATTTACAATTCTAAAGAAAATACTTATTTTCTCAATTTCACTTAGAAAGGTTGAAGGGCTCATTAGTAAATCTGAGGCAACTAGCTTCAGAGGTGCTGAAATGTCTCATTTTTATTTTTGAATCAACATCAATGTTACTTACAATTATACTTTTTAACTGGCATAGTCTGTAGTTTCTAAAAGCAGAAGATAGCGCAGAAACCAAAATGAAGGCATAACTTACTTCGTTTCTTTCCTAAACAGGGAAATAGAAGCTATCTGTAATTGCATTTTATTCCAGTATAATCATGCATGCTATATACAAGAGGAAAACTGTATTGCTTTATGTGTATCAATAGAGGTAAAGCAATACAACTGGTTTACATACACAAAGCACAAGACACAGCTTATCACTTTTGTGGCTGACTACCATAAAGCTTCAAACCATACACAACCCCCCACTACTGCATGTAATCACATGTACCTGACTTGACTTTGTATTACAACTTGTTTATTTATGCAGCTTTTTCCCACCTTCCTGATATCAAGAGTTTAATTGTTAGTAAACACAAGGCAACACTGTCCAAGTCTCATTTTTCCAAGTATATATACTTTGCCTTAAAAACCAGTCTAGAATTACAACTAAAAGGAGATGAAGCTGCTTCTTCAGTCACCCCACTCTTTGCTATTCAGTCTACTGAGCACTTCATGTAAAATGATGACCAATAGGACCAAAAGATTAATAATAATGCATTGCTCTTACTTAGCAATAGTGACTAAGCATCCAGGATCAAACTTAGCAACTTTCCAGGACTCTGTAATTCAAATAAATACTCTACTCACAAAATGGATAGGGGGTCAGTTTAGAAGTATGAGTATTAAAGTCAAATTGTCATACTGAAAGTAAAGAAAATGGACTAAGCCTTTTTTTTTGTTTTGTTTATTTTTAAAGCATTCTTAAAATGCTGGGAATGACAGAATTACTTTTTTTTAAGTGTTTGGAATTGGAAAATGCCATGCAATTTTTAATATATATGTGTTAAGCTGATGACATGCAGAAAGTTAACTTTCAAGTCTCACTCACCTTTACTTCAATAGTTTCATATGCCAGATGCTTGTAGGTGTTTCTAGGTAGCTGGGCCTACTAGAGAGCTCACTGCTACTGTGGTCCCAACTTGCTCCTCTGCTAAAAATATATAACAACATTCCTTGCTGTCTTATTAATAACTCTAATACACTATAAAGTTAATATAATGCAATCCAGGTGGTGTGGAAAGTGATGACAGAGGCATAGTAGGTGGCACTCTTTCCTCTGAGCCGGTAATGAAGTAATACCTTAGCACATGAATACAGCCTACTGAAGCACTGTTTACCAAAGAAGGTGTATAGCCCCAGCCCAGACCTCCTGGGGTCACTGAAAAATACATGCCACTTTTTGAAAGAGTAGAGGTACCAGACTGTCCTGGCTGAATTCTGGCGGGAGAAGTGGACTGTAAAACCAAGTAGCATTGTCATAGGTGATGATGTGAGGGATGGGAGACTTACAGCCCGACTGCCTTGCATACAGTTGCACAAGGGTTGTAATACTCAACCTGAAAACGCAGTGAGTGAGATCAAACAGAGGAAAGGGACTCTCATTTAGACCCTAATTACTGGTGAGGTAGGATGGCTGTGCAAGCACTGGAAGGAGAAAACTCTTCCTGAAAGATTTTAGAACTTTTGTTCTTATTTGGGACAACATGGGAAGAAGAGAAGATTGCAACATGCCAGGTCCCACAACTTTCTCTGATCAGTCCTCCACCAACATGGATACAGACTGAAGTTGTCTTAGTCTCTTGCTAACTGAAGCTATTAACAATCTTCATACAACAACTTTGGAAGAATTTGGAAGAAAGGAGGTACGTACAACTGATTTTGGAAGAAAACATCAAAATATGTAACTGCAAGTGCAAGGCAAGGTATAACAACAGCAAGGTCTAACTTCTTCCTATTCATCTCCTTTGTTTGATTACAAACCTCCAGTAAACACATGGTGATGCAAGTTGCCAGAGGCCCCATCTGACCAATCTGTGATTTCAGAATGTAGCGGTACCTGAGAACTACCAGCACGCTCGCTCCCATCATTCTTGACACTGAGCTCTACAGACTCTTGAGCTATGAGCAGCCAAACTGAGAGACTTGCAAGACAGAATTGTCAAATTCAGGAATAGATCTCTGGGATAGGTCTGCTCCCCTGCTTTTAAAATATGGCTTTTAAGCATAGATCAAACAACTGAACTGAACTACAACTTGCTGGAGCTATAACTTGTCAGAAGAACACTGCAAGAACTTCAAAGACTTTTTAGATTGAACTGCCGGAGATAAAGCCCAGCATTTGACAGTTACTTTGTATCTGCTGTACGGGTATCTCTGCTCCTTTGAAGGCCCACACCGCAAAAGACAATAAGCTGCCGGAGGCTGGGCAGCTTTTCAGAGTTGTGCTTTTGGGTGGGTGTTTGTACTCCCCCAGAAGTGTATTTCACACGGGACCCTCTGATGCAGCTTGTGCTTTCAAGTCAGAAGACAGAGCTGGATCCTACCCCCTCTGCCCTCATACATACTTCCCTGGAAAATTCAAGCACAAAAAACCACTACAGGGTCAATCTCTTGAAGCACAGGATTTTGTCAGCTCCAGAAACACTTAGCTAAATCCAAAACGCTTTGGAAACCTGTTGGAAATAACCATTACGTTAAATCCCCTCTTCTCTCAAAGGATGAGAAAGGGCTGATGTCCACCTGCCTCAGGGAAAATATGAAAGATCTAGGCACCTTAGAATCACAGAATCATTTAGGCTGGAAAAACCCTTTAAGATCATCAAGTCTGTTGACAGCCCTCAACTAAAATATTCCCCAGTCCTCAGCAGCAACACTTGCCAAAGATATCAGCCAGTTTCCCCTGCCTGTGGGTTCATTTTCCCTGGGCAGTTATGATATTCCAGTTTCCATCTTCTATTCTTCAGCTCCCATGCAGAACATAACCAATCCAAAAATGTTCTCTTCAGAGAATGGCTGCTCTATTCGCTGCTACCTCCAGCAAGATCAGGATCCAAACCATCCTCTCTTCTGCTCCTGCCTAGCCTCTGTGCACCAAGGTGTTTCTTAATGCCACTGTGCTTCAAGGAAACCCGGGGAAAAGGAGCCAGTTGGTAGGTTTTCTGCTTTCAGAAAGCCTGAGGTTGATGCCAGATATAGCCTGGCACCAAGTTCAACGCCAGAGCTGAGCTCCATGCCAGGACAGAACCCGGCAGAACAGCCCCTGCTATCAGTTTACATCACACCATGCCCCAGAGTCATCCCTGGCTTTAATCTAGGGCTAAATCATAGCAGCTGAAGATGGAAATCTGGATGGTTTCTTTATGAATGAAACTCCTGAATCCCTTTAGTGCTCATTGGATTTATTTTATTATACCGTTTTTTGAATGACACTGTTCCTAATTACCAATTCTTGGAAGAGATTTAAACACAGAAGTTGCCTCCAGTTTTCTCAGAGGGAACAGGAGGTCAAAACAATGATCCTTACAGCACTCTATCTCCCCTTTCCACCATGACCACCAGTTCACCACATACACTGTGAGATTATTTTGCTTTTCCATTACTACACAAAGTATTTCAATTACATTTTCTTGATAAATTAGGCAGTGTGATTTCCTATATTATTGTAAACATGTATTTCTTACAGAGCTGCCCCAACACTGAACAGTACTGTGGGATGTGAAAACAGAATATGGCAACATACTCAGCATGCTGTAATTATATGAATAAGTTGTAATGAAGAAGATCTCTAAAAAAAGCATACCACTTGACATCAGCCATGTGTATATATCCACTCTCCTGAACGACCCTGTGTCAGCAAGTCATAAGTATCAAGTAACTCAAAGCAATTCAAAACCAACAAACCCAAAGTACCAAATTAGATTCAAAGTGCGTTATTGGCACTGGGCCTGAGCCACAAAGTTAGATCCAGTTCTGAATTTTCCCAAGGTTCACAGAACTGGGCAAAAGGGACATCTGAATTCAGAGTCCAAACTAGATCCAGTTCTTGTTCATACAGCAGACAGTAAGAGAGACATAAAATCCTCAGAAACAAAGCAGTAAAAGCCAAATCCAAAATGGCACTTTGGCCAGTCAAATCAATATAAGCAACCCACGAAAGCTCTGCAACGTAGCTTAGTTAACTCAGCAAGAATTTGTAGATGTGGCTAAAAATACCATAACAGAACTTGTGGTACTTCATTGCATGGGCAACTAAGATGGTATGTCACCATCTAGCCCAAGGCACCTGAAACCACGAGGGATACCCAAGGCAAGTGGCTCCTGACAGCAGTGCCCTGCCCTGTGGGGTTCAGTTCAGCATGTGGGCACCGGGCTGGGCACGCCTACCACACACACAAGGCAGAACTGAGCACAACCCAGGGTACAGCAAGCTGCTTCATCCAGAGATACAGATGTAAAGAAAGGTGTGTGCACAGAGAGAAGCAGGGAAAAAAGGGTGAGGGAGGAGGTTACAATTAGGCACCAAATTCCAAGCGAAAGAAGGATTGCAGACACCTTTCTTCTCGGTTTTCTCTATCAACTGGTTTAGGTACTCCAATTCATCCAAATACTTGATGCATTCAGGGTGGTAAAGCCCATCCTAGCCTGTGTTCATAGAACTTAGTCACCTAACTTTGCTGCGCTCCTCCACAAGGATCTAAAAACATTGCCACTCAGAAGACACTTTGCAGATCTAGCCTTGCTTCCAGACTCAAGTATACTTGTAAGTTTGAAGAGGAATAGTAGTAAAACCAATATATGAAATCAAGAGTTCTACTTCCAAAGAACTGGACTAAAGAAATGCTGCCCTTTGGAGTCAAACTATAACATTCGTTGGTTACCAAAAAGCTATTAACAACATACTATGACAGGTCAGAACATCAAAGCATTTTTAATTTAAGATTTAAATGGTTTTCTTCATAATTGTTTACAATATTTAACTTACCACAACTTGCAATAGACAAGTTATTTAATTAACTACAAAAACACTATCATCACTACAAATTTCAGCAATGGCGAAATCTGACACCCACTGATGTGAGCTGGATTCCCGCTACTGACTTCCCTCCCTCAAGTACCTCCCACAGGAGTACCTCATCTACGAGGAGATGTACAAACAAGCTGGTGATTTGAAGGCAGCAAGTTGGCACCTCTGTTCAGAGAATAAGTGAATATTCATACAAGTCAAAAGATGATGACTTAAAAGCTGATGAAAGAAAACTAGCATCGATCATTTGAACTTGCTGGCAAAAACGCCAACAGTTTCTAAGATTTCAGCAATAATTTAGTCATCAACATTACTACGTATTTGAGCTACAAACTCCTAAGTCTGTTTCAGGATATTTTGCTCTAGTCATCATCAAGATACTAAATGGACCACCAATCTGTTAGCTCACTAATTTTCAAAGTAATCAATCAAGCCTCAAATGCGTCCATGTGAACCGACACCTGAATTTCAACCTATGCTCTCTGACAGCTGTACTCCTCTGCTATCACAGAGTTTGTCCCAATCTCTGAGAGAAACAGAGCAAGATCCTCCTTGGTCAATTCATGTGGTGATCTTCTACAGACCAGGTGAACACTGCCTTGAGGAACAGCTGCAGAAAGAATATTCCCACCTCCAAAAAAGAAAACAGAAAGCCTGTCCTTAAAAAGCAACACAAATCAGTTGGTTCTACAAAATCACACACACAAAGATGTAATGTCAAATACAGAAAGGTTGCACTAACTGCAAGCGCACACAAAGAACTAAGCTTTCAGTATAACCGGTAAAGGTAAACAAGTCTAATCAACCTTTTTTTTTTTCTTCTTTGTAGAAGCCAAGAGAAGGCCAAGAGACATAATTAAGACACTCTAGAAACAGGCCCTGGTTATGCAAACACAAAGGTAACTGTAACCATGTAAGCAGATTTCAATGAGCTTGCCCACATCATTACAATAACAGAAACAAAATGTTTGCAAGAGTCAGAACCTCAGATTAACATGTCCCTAGGCCAGGACTTTCCTTTAGCAGAGTAGCTATCTTTGAATAGCCGGGTTTACAGCACCTCTACAGACTTAGACCATCTTTCATCCAAAGTCTGCAAGTCCAGTTTCCAAACATTAATTAAACTTGGGAAACACGCTGCACGCTGAAACACAGAGCGGGAATTAAATGTATAGAAGTGGCCATGGATTTTGGGTAGCTCCTAAGACGCTGAACTCAGTGCAGGGGTGGTTAGTATAAGGTTATAAAAAAAATGCCCGGACAGTATTCAAAGCAAAGTAAAAGCAAACCACAACACAGTGTAATACCCTTGAAAATGAGGTTGAATTAACTGTAAATCCAGATTTTAAACTATCTTTTTGTTTACTTCATTAGGTGTCGGAATCCGTCCTGCCCTTCTTTTAATTAGCTCTGACTCCAAGAAAAGCCTCCCTTGAAAACAATGGGACCAGTCTCTGAATTGGGGACGACTGAGCACATGAAAACAGAATTGACCCAGCGCACCAAGAGCTTCCAAAGGTTTTGTGCGTTAGGCAGAGCTCTGTTCACTGGATGCTGTATCCTTGGCAACTATTATGCAAGAAACCGTTCTACAGATGCAAAACTTCTGTCTGCTCCAAGAGCTTTTCTCTCAAATACTTTTATGGGGTTGTGGATATCCTTAAATCTAAGGGCACACACAGCCCTTTGTCATCTTCCTGCAAGCTCCCAAGAGCAAGATAAAATACAACAAGTGATATTAAGAGAGTATTTTCCTCCCACTTCATCAGAGAGCAAATAAAAGTTTTACAGCTTTTACTTTATTTTCTTCTGGGAACAAAAAAGGAAGCGCGCGTTTCTCCTTTTTAGTTCTGTGTGCTCTGCAGAACTAACATGCAGATACAAGATAATACTGAAAGGGCATTATGATTATGTCAATCAATGGCATTGCTTTGAAAACTGAAAATTCAAGGATCATGCCCGGGTGCCCTGCTTCAAGGACAGAACTACAGATGCCAGCATACGTATTAGAAGAAGTATGCAAGAAGAGATAGGTAAGATTTGACAAGGGCTGTGGCAGTAACGCGGTCCGGCTCTTCGCAAGAGGGACCACTAATACTAATTGTTTCAAGGGCAGCAGACACACAGCTATTTTTACCAAAGCCCTTGCTGTAACCACCCGGCTCATCACACCTCTCCACAGCAAGGCTCAGATCCTGCCTGCCCACCGGGCTCCTCGCAGCCCGGCTGTCCTGAAACAACACGTCGTTATTCCTCAACACCCCCCGATATTCAGAAGCCGCTAGCAAGGGACGGGCACGTTGTATTTGATACCCAGCTAGGGCTTCGGTTTGGTGGGGCTGGCTGGGTTTTCTTGGTCTCGATGAAAGCGTACAGCAGCTACAGCTAAAGCAAGGGCGGCAGCTGCCCTTGGAGGCGGCGGGGAACACCCGAGAGCAGCGGGGAGCCCCGCCGGCGCCCCCCGGGCCCCTTCGCAGGACTCGGGGCAATGTTTGTACTGCCGGGGCGAGGGATGCGGGAGCCGCCGGGGCCGGCAGCCCCTCCGCCGGGGCCGGGGCCGGGGCCGCCCGCCGGAGGCCAGGCAGCGCCCCGGCTTACGGCGCAGACTTTGCCCGCTGCGGCGCCGGTGCATCGCATCGCATCGCATCGCATCGCCGCCCCGCGCGCTCCCGCCGCCCCGCGCGCCCG
>VZTV01027836.1:30329-61955 GCA_013400875.1 Anhinga rufa
AAAGCCATTGTAATATTTTCTGTATTAGTTTTCATCCCATTCTTTATGCATCCAAATATTTTTATTTATTAATTTTTTGCCTTTCCAGCCCTTGGTGTACACAGAGCAGGAATTTAATCTAACTCTTTGCAGTGAAATCATTATATTTTCCCAGAATGAGCAGAGTTACTATAGAACCCAATAAGACATTGTACCAGATACATACCGCTTCTTCCAATGTGTAGCAGATACATGCTGCATATTTTAAGTTTTCAGGATAATTTGTTGGAAGGACTGGTCTTAACCTCATCTCTCATGTGTACATCAATGTGCATGTAAATTTTATCATAAATATTTGTATGCATAGGCAAACTGAACTCATGCATATCCCATGCTTATGGGAGCCATTAAATGTCTCTCTCAGGCTGCAGGTGGCCGTTTTGAACATTGGCCTTTTGAAGACTTGCAAAATAATTCCTTACTAGGGTTCTTGGTGAAAATCTCCTGCTTGAGGGCTGAACGGGACAAGAATCCTGTTGCCTTTGGGTCAACGAGCTGTTTTCTGTTTTGCTAATTTAAAATGTCTTCTACCTGAGTCATAGCCTGAGGTTGTGGCTTGCAACTCAGAAAATGTCCATTTTTCTTTCCTTGAAGAAACATGAAGGCACCCCTACAGACTCTGGATGGGTAGAAACCTGTTCTGCTGGTTAACGCTTGCAGGCCTGCTCCTTGGACCTGTGCCACTCCTGTGCCACTCGACACCAATCAGCTAAGGAGTTTGCCTTTGAATTTACTTTTCACCTCAGTCCTTTTGACTTCTGCTCAGTGGTAAAGAAAAAAACCAACAAGCCTTCAGAGAGGTTGCTTGTCTGTCTCCTTGAACTGTGTTAGGAAAAGAGGTCACAGAGTCACACTTCTCCAACAGTTCCCTTAGAGGCATTGGCAGTGCCAGATGGTCACAACCAACAGACTCTTCTCCAACAGGCTTTTTACTCTGCAGCCCTCACCTAGGGCAGAAAGTTCCTTCCCACATCTTCCTTCTCGGCTTGGGCAGGGACTCAATATTAGAAAGCTTTTGATATGCTCTGGGCCCAAAACTTGGAGCTGTTCTATTCACATGAGAAGTCTTTTATCCTGGTGAACTACGCAGGCTCTGAGCTAAACACAGAGGCGATGTTTGTAGGATCAGCGATGCCAAAATTAATCTCCTAACAAGGAAGAGTGATTGTCAAGAGAAAGGAACCCCCTTGAAGGAGCTGTTTGTTTAGTTCGTGCTACTCCTAAAACTCCTCTGGGTACCAGCATATCCAGCTCACCACTTGAACTGTAAAGTCAGAAGGCACCAAAACCTATACTTCACTGTGACACTCTGTCCTCCTTTCCACCTTCTGAAAGCACCCCCAAAACAAACCCACAATGTGTAATTCTGCTGGGTTAGTCCTCACCCCATAAGTGCAATCTGCCGGCATCTGAAGCAAGGGACAGAAATGGACACATGCAGTTTAGGAGGACAGAGGGCATTTTCATCTCTCATCATGAAACATTAATTTTACAAAATATTTTATTATTAATGATGAAAATGTCTTCTGGTTGGAAACTTGTTTACATCAGTATGCTGCCCTCTGCTTGTTGTTCCTTCACTGCAGAAATGTACTTCTGAATGTTATCTCTATGAAAAGCTTTTAGGTGTGATTTCTTTAGGTTTGATTTTTTCCCCCCCTTAACTGCTGAACAGTGCAAATAACCTGTAGATCTCTGCTGAGATAAGGAGTAGCAAAGGGAACTTTTGCTCAAGGCCACTGTGTTCAAACAGACTTGAGCAGCTCCTACTAAACCATGTAATCAAGATTCAGAAAATGACCTTGCCCTCCCTCTCCTTTCAAGCCCCTAAGTAAGTGTTTGTTAGACTGTGGGTATCGAAAGTTAATGAAGCTGCAGATAGAATAAGTCATGTGTAAGGTCATGGACGAAGCACAGATGGCTAAGGAGGATCACAGACAGCTTTCCTGTTAGAGAGAAAGACATGGAGCTGGCAATGAAATTCAGCTAGGACCTAGATAAAAAAGGGAAGAGTCCCAGTTCCCACAAATTAGGCTGATGGGCTCAGTCATGAAACCACATGAAACTGCTCATTCTCAGCACTGTGCTGGGGGAAAGTACTGGGCTGGCCAGATGATTGATCATGGACTACCTGGCATTCAGCAGCTGGAACTGCAGAATCAGCGACAATACTTTTTAGCTTTTCGAACTAAGCTGAATCTGGGTATTAATACTGATTTTCTTTGATTAAAAAAGTCCTTGAGCTATCACAGACATCCTTCCTGTCTTTCTGTCCTCATCTTAACTTGACCTGGCTATGTACCAAAAATGAACACAACATTCAAAATCTATGAAGGACTAGTATTGCAAAAGTCTGTGGGGAAAAAAGGTATAAACTCCTGATTATACACAGTTTGTTTCCTTCTCAGTGGTAAGACTGGCTTTCATACCTGCAACAGGAACCACTGTTTTGTTCTGTGGCATTCAGGTTAATAGATAGTCCAACTGTGGGGTTTTAGTAGTCAAAACCAGTTTGGAATACTCTCCTTGATGTGGTTGTATTTCTTCCAAAAAAGAAAAAACCCTTGAATATGACTTTGTAGTGTTAAAAAGATACTAGACTTCCTTTCCTTTCTTAGGGCACAATCTCAGCTCCATGTTTGGAGCTCTGCAATCAGATTCCATGACAGCACAGTTCAGCCCCAAAAGAAAAAAACAGGAGCTTGTGAAAACCTGCTAAGACTTACCTTTTTACAAAGCTCAAGCAAAGATAAGAACAAGAGCTTAAATATTCACATAAAATTGATGCAATATCAATGCTAATATCGGTGTACAGATGTAATTTTTTTCTTTGAAACATGAAATTAGGATTTATGACCAATAAATTCTTACACTTGCACTGTCTGCTGTTTCTAAAAGTCAAGCAAGGTTATATGCAGCTGATAACTCTGAAGACAAAGAGCCAACCTGTCAGCTGAATTTAAGAGTATGACAAAGCAGAGACATAGTATTAAAACAAGTAGAAGATCCACTGTGCGTAATTATAAGGACTGTCCTTATGTCTGAGCTCATGATCAGAGAATTGTTGCAGTATCTGTGCAATCACACAGCAAGCTATGTATCCTGATGGGCTAATGAAGAATGACACAAAATGCAAATCTCAGATTCATCTGGATTAAGCAGAGAAAACAAACTTGTTTTAAGCCTAGTCTTATAAACAGAAGGTCTAATCCTGAGCCTGCTTACACAGGGGTGTTAAACTAAATACAGTAGAAATGGTGTGTTTGCTCAGTGGTGGAGAACAAAGTGGGAGGCATTCCCCATTCCCAGGGGGGCTGCCCTACACACTGCCCATGAGGGGATTGCTCTTTGCAGTGAAATATGGGTCACAGGATCACACACACAATTAATATGCCAAAATCAACACCGTCGGGGAACATTAGGCTCATCTGTTTAATTATTCACTACAGGCAAAGTCTGTTGTTCATATGATTTCAGAATCTGGGCAGTGCTGTCTTGTGCTGGATCGGTCCCCGTTCAGATCTGCCTCTAGACCAAACAAGGGAGTTTCTGATCCAAGCAATGGCCACATCTAAGAACTTTGGATAAAGTGGTATTTAGCTTTTGTCTAGGAGTTACGAACTGTCTGCAAGGTATAATGGCTTAAATTGACACATGCCAAAAGATCGCTAAACCTTCAACAGCTGTATTAGGTATCAAAAAGCATTTTTATATATAACGTTCATGAGGAAAACAATAGCAGACTAAAATCAGATTCATTCAAACACTCAGGAATTCGGCAAGAATCTTGATTATTTTTTTTTTAAGAACGTTTATGTCATCAAAATATGCCATTTCAACTATGTGGAAGCATTTCATGCAAACGTGTCAGTGTTAACAGCAGTTTAAATGCAGTATTTTATCACATCTTATATGAAGCTTTTGGAAGGATAAGGATGATCTTTTTGATCATCAGAATTTGTGTGGCTGGAGAGAATTTTGTTATGTGACATTCTTCCAAAGAGTTGTTTTCAGCCCACTATGAGCAGAAATAGATGCCCAAACTTCAAAACCTGTCAGGAAACTGAGCAGTGATCCGTAAGCCATCCCTACAGGGCAGTAGGTATTTTGCAGAAAGGAAAACTAAGGTATTGTTTCACCATGAAGCACTGACTGATAAGAAATCAACACTAAGTTTTACTAGTTGTTTATTTTCTAAAGGAAAGATGAAATCAGCTAGTGTCCTTCAGGTATTAACAGTGGGATCTCACCACCTAACTGACTCAACGCTTGCATGAGGAAGAGAGAACTGATGGAGGATGTCAGACATCAGCTTTTCTACAACAATGAAGAAAATAATGATTACCTAGATAAAACTGTTTCTAACTCAAAATATATGGTAGGCAGAATTAAAAGGAAAGGCTCCATACTATATTCCAGTTAACACTTTCAGGTACTTAGTGCATGTCTGGACATCCAGGAATCCTGACCTCTCTCGACTTGTCCATGGATTTCAGTATTTAAGTAGCTGAGCAGGAGCTTGCAGGCTCAGTACTTTTGTCCATCAGGCCACCTGTTGAAGTGCCTAAATATAGTCCTTTGAGCTTAACCTCAGGCTTGACAACCTTAGCTACTACAAACTGCTATTGCACCCTCAGCAGTTATTCGAAAAGCAGTTCAAGGACCCCATGGGTCAGGAAATTAGCAGCCAGACAACCCCAGCTCTCTCTGTGCAGCGAGGAAAAAAAAAAAGATGAATGCCTTAGCAAAATAATAAAATGAGATTTGGCAAATAGCTGAAGCATGAGGAACCCCCCTGTTATCACTTAGTGCTAAAGCTGATGCCCAGCTGAAGCTTGCCACTAAAGAGCTAATACAAACTGAGCTGTACCCACTTCTTTTAGTGGCTGTATCATGTTTAGGCTACCAGAGTATAAAAATCTAACTGCGGTACATATCTCAAACATGGAAGTTTGTAGAGGTTATCCAATACTGGATGCATCTCTTTGTCTCTCCTTCCAAACATTGATTTGTTTTGGGAACCTGCCAAAGTGATTGGAGGACACGTTTTAGTGATTAAACTAAATCCAGTAGTCTCTAAACTCTAAAGATGCAATTATTATGCACGGGGATGCTTACATGTGACCATTTGTTTTTTAAACAAGATCACTGCAGCAGCGTAAGTAGATAGATCTGTGTATGCAGCTGTAGTGTTATTGAGGAGACTCACACCAGTGTAGTTATTCCACTTCTGCTGAAATAACCACTTCAATCTTGAAAAAAATCCCTTTTATATTGCTAGATCTGCAATGACATTACATTTGTGTACATCTCTGTGTATTTTATGTAAACAGCACTGCTACCATTTATGTGAACACAATTTCCAAAGGGACCATCAGGCAGCATCTTTTCAACAGGATTAGCTCGCCTCATTTTCAGAGTAAGAGCGAAAACAAAGATCTGGGTTCTCAGCACACTTGGTAAGCATAAACAAAAATGCCACTGAAGTACAATCACTTCTCAGTTGAAAAACTAATGCTGTTCTTCTGCCCTGAATGCCAGAGGACCCATTGAGGAACACGTGATGGATCGCCGGGGAAGAATGTGGTATTATAAAAGGAAAAGCCAGTGGAATTGTGGTAATAAATGTGGTGCTCTGCTGGGGACACTTGGTAAGAGACCATGAGTTCTCAAGAATGCTTTCAGCTGGTCTTCATTAAAAAATACTGACAGCACAAGTACTGAGAGCTATTTCCAGTCAGATCTTTGAACCTTGTTTATGGTTAGCTGGCCTCCAACAGCAACCACCTGACAGTCGGTGATGTTCCCCCAGCAACTGCTGAGCACTGCGGATGCTTCGCGTCACACGAGAGAGCACAGCCTCCAGCCAGGGCGCCAAATGCTACCACTGGCATAGAATCACAGAATCACACAGAATGGTAGGGATTGGAAGGGACCTCCAGAGATCATCTTGTCCAACTCGCCTGCTTGAGCAGGCACACCTAGAGCAGGGGGCACAGGACCGCGTCCAGGCGGGTTTTGAATGTCTCCAGGGAAGGAGACTCCACAACCTCTCTGGGCAGCCTGTGCCACTGCTCTGGCACCCTCACAGGAAACAAGGTTTTCCTCATATTTAAGTGGAACTTCCTGTGTTCCAACTTGTGCCCATTGCCCCTTGTCCTGTCATTGGGTGCCATTGAAAAGAGTCCAGTCCCATCCTCTTGACACCCACCCTTCAGATATTTATAAACATTGATAAGATCCCCCCTCAGTCTTCTCTTCTCCAGGCTGAACAAACCCAGGTCTCTCAGCCTTTCCTCATAAGGGAGATGCTCCAGTCCCCTGATCATCCTTGTGGCTCTCCAATGGACTTGTTCAAGCAGCTCCCTGTACTTCTTAAACTGGGGGCCCAGAACTGGACACAGTACTCCAAATGCAGCCTCACCAGGGCAGAGTAGAGGGGCAGGATGACCTCCCTCGACTTGCTGGCCANTCTCCAGCCTGTCCAGGTCCCATTGGATGGCAGCACAGCCTTCTGGTGTATCAGCTACTCCTCCCAGCTTAATATCATCTGCAAACTTGCTGAGGCTACACTCCATCCCTTTATCCAGGTCATTGATAAATATGTTGAACAGGACTGGACCCAGTACAGACCCCTGGGGGACTCCACTAGTCACTGGCCTCCAGCCAGACTCTGCCCCATTGATGACAACTCTCTGGGTCCTGTTGTTGAGCCAGTTCTCAATCCACCTCACTGTCCACTCATCCAACCCACACTTCCTTAGCTCGGCTATGAGGATGTTATGGGAGACAGTGTCGAATGCCTTGCTGAAGTCAAGGTAAACAACACCCACTGCTCTCCCTTCATCAACCCAGCCAGTCACCCCATCATAGAAGGCTATCAGGTTGGTCAAGCATGATCCTCCCTTGGTGAATCCATGTTGACTGCTTTGTTGAGTGCTTGGCATCAACCACTAGCTCCCGCCCGGTGTGCTTGCATATAGCTATGTGCTCCACATACATCTCCACCACATCACTTCTTCAGACCAGTCGCAGACCAGTCATAAAATAGCTTTGTTTTTATACCCTGGAGATCATTACAGCTGGAGAAAGTCACTCCTCAGAGACACTTTACACTCACAGACAGATGTTGGACTGTTATACAAATTACTTCTTTGCTACTGACTTTTAAATGCTAATGTTTTTCAGTGAACCTTATGCTTAAACATAAAAGATGAGGACCATGCAGAGTCAGGCTGCAGGACTTTTTCTGTTGCCTGATGGATTGCAGTATGCCTAGAATAGAGGTTTTGGTCCTATTTTACCTCTAGTTAATTGATTACCAATTAACTTGAGTTAACCGAATTCAATGCTAAGTGCTGGTCTAGACATGCCACAAATGTTTGTTCCAGGACATTCTGAAGAAAAACCACAAGTATTTGAGTCCTGGAAGAAAAAATGTGTGGAATATCCAGACTAACATTTGCAATTGTGCTATTAGGTCAAGTTCGAATTGCAATTAATTACTGTGGGGTAAAGGGTACTAAAAATGCTGGCACTGACATTACCTAATAAATTTGATGTTCCAGACTGCCACTGCCAGAAAATTATTTTTTCATGTCACTCGGAGCTGGTTGGTAGATATTTGAGAATTCACTGATCTCAGGGCATAAGGTTATAATAAATAGGTAAGTGTTTTGGGTAAAATAAACTGAGCTACACAAATATTAGCAGCTTTCTTGTTTTTAATTTCTATGTTTTAGTTAAAATACTAACAATGTATTTACATTACATCTTTGCTTAGGTATGTTAATTAACTGAAGCTTAACAGTCATAAACCACCAGGAATGCAATGAAGAAAACTAGTATTTGCTTTACTACCTTTTTCCATACTTTAAAATATTGATGTAAGCTCAGTTTTTACATTCTTATGCTTTTCCCATCTTTTAAACCTTCCCTCTTTGTCTTCTTAAATCTTTGTTCTTCATGGGTGGGAGCAAGCAACTCCACATCTCAACCTGTTCCAATTAAAGTAATATGAAAAACAACATTGTAATATTTTCTTTGACTGACATCTTCCAGAAATAAGTGTTATGATCAAATGATAAGCCAGTTCCTGCCCCATGCACAGCACATTTATGTTCTTAGTTGCAGCCTCCCACAGCTCCACTGCCAGCCAAGTGGGATATCTCATGGTATTTGCAGTTTGCACCTAACATTTTATCCCCTGCCTTTCCACAAGCAAAGCTCTCAGCTTCCTTGTGTTATGTGAAAAAGCAGTGGCAGATATCTGGCCTTTGGCTCTGCCACAGACACGTAAATTGCAGTCACATGGAGGAGGATTTATTCTGCCATCTGGGTAACAGGCCTTTCAGAGAGTCCCCTTTGAGTGCAGGGCATGAAGAATCCCAATGGCAGCCACAGCTAAGGGGCACAGTACCTCCCCTCTACCACCCCACACAGTACTCCTACAGGGTGGGAGCTGACCGCATAAGCCTCATGCTCGGAGTGCATGAACTGATGGGTTTGGGAAAAGAGTCTACCGGAGAACTTGCCTCACATCCAGGCTGACCTACAGTGGACTAACTTACACATGGAGATCCCACCTGCAGTACCAGCTTCCAAAACTCACTTCTGTCTCTCTCCTACACATGGGACAAACTATCCCAGAAACCCTCTGTACTCACCAGCCCACACATAAGCCAGATGTGTAAAGAAAGGGATGAGAGCATATACAGAGAAAATTAATTCATCAGGTCACGGTAAGAGCAAGACTACTCTAAGAGGAGGAACAAGCTGGTAGCAGAGGATGACCATGGCACAGGCAAGGGTCTCACCAACAAGGTCACAGCCCTTGAGCAGGTGGGACAGAAGACAGAATAGCCACAGGCTTCACCAGCACCCCTCTGAGCAATAGAAGGTGAAATAAAAAGCTAGGCCCAAGACCAATCAGGAAAACCAGCAGCAATTTGGAAAACCCCAGAAAAAGCACTAGGAACAGGAATACTCACAGCTCAAGGAAAGGCAGAGCTAATTCCCTGCCTCCCCAAGCTTAAACAGAGCCTCTGGAGCCATGGGAAGGGCTGGGGGGGCAGGTGAGCATGGGCAGGGCCATCAAACCCTATTAGTGCCCTCGGGGCCCTGACCGCAGGCTCTCCTCCAGTCTGAATGCTTTGGGAAACTATGTAAGATGTCTCCTTGAGTTTAAGAGTACTGGTCAACTCTGTAGCCCTACTAGCTACTGAGGTAACAGGACTTTGCCCGAGATAATTTAGAGTAAAAAAATTTGTTGCATTTATGCTCTGGATGCTTCTGCCCAAGGTTTTGGAGTGTGTGAGCTGGGCTGATGATAGAAAAGATCTGAGTGATATGGCTTCATCAGGGGAAATATGGAAAAACTAGATGAATTTGCAGGGACTGTTGATGCTCAAGGCAGTTGGTTACTGGGTTGATGTGGTCAACAGTGGGAAAAAGCCCCAAATGACAATGATTTGGTTTGGCAGATGATTGAATAGTTGGGCTGTGTTTTCTAGAAAGCTAAATCTGGCTGCCTTTGGTAGTAATTGGCTGACAAAGTGTGCCTGCTTGCCTCCCACAGATAGTTCTGGCTTTATTTATGAAGAGAGCATGAACCTGGAGGAACTGGGCAAGCAGGCTATAGGAATGTGGGGAAGGGGGTGGATTACTCTAGCAGTGGAAACTGAAATTAGCAAAGGATGGAGCCTGTGACATGGGTACATGGATGTTATTGCTGTAAGTGAAGTTCTGCCTGTTGGGGGGAGGTAACCCAGCCATCTTGGAAAAAGTTAGTGTGATGCTAGAGGTCTTGTTATGGGATTTCATTCACTCTGTTTGTGAATGAAACAGAAATGAGGTAGAAACCAGTCTGCCTGCCTGCTGGTTTCACAGAATCACAGATCAATTGAGTTTAGAAAGGACCTCTGGGTTATCTTGTCAAACCCTTTTCCTCAAGCAGGGCCACCTAGAGTTGGCTGCCTAGGCCCATGTCCAGACAGCTTTTGAACGTCTCCAAAGAGAAATGTAGTTTGGGGCTGGTGCAATGAGGACAAGTGGGTTTACAGTTGGAAGCTCCTTCCCCATGAGCTCCTTCCAAATTTGGTTTTGGCTTGGACCTCTTCAGTCCTTAATGATGGGGCAATTAGTGCCTATTAGGATAACTCGGGCACTGGCAAGATTCTGGGCTTCCCCAAAGTAAAATTGTTATTATGAAGGAATAATAAATTAAGCTGATGGCTCTTTTTATCTGAAAGTCAACTGAAAATTGTTATCTGATGCTATCCTTAAGAGCTGCCATACTTAAACTGTATCTGTAATCTGGGCGATTCCTACCCCACCGCCACCTTTTAGCCCATTGCTATGTTTCTGTAACTTCAGGGACATCAGCTCCCTTGCATTTTCTTAGCACTGGTTTCTCACTAGGATGTGAAATTTAAGCATTTTAGTGACTTTGTCTTAATGTTATGCTTTCCATGTCGTTCATATTATAAAGCTGGAATAAAGGTGATGTTCTCAAAAATTCACTCATCAGATATAGAAGCATGGATATGCTTGGCTGTTACATCTTTGACAGCCACAATATTATATAGGCTAACTTGCTGGTTTGTTCCTAGAACTTAATTTGAGATTGGACTGAAAAAAAACAAACAAAAACCAAAACCAACAAACCTGCTTCATTTAAAATAGGGAGGGTGAGTTTCTCATTGTTTTGCATCTTACTGTGTCCCAGTCAGGTAACCTGTTTGATAACCTTTTCATTGCATCAAATTAGTAGCTGCAAAAGCCTTCACACCCTTTCCCTTGAACGTATTTGCTGCTATGTATTGTTAACGGTATAGCTGCTTTTCATTGAAATGTGCCTCTTTCAGAAAGAGAAAAGGGACTTCATACCTTTGGATGTAGCTTATAAACTTCTGCATTCCTATCCAAGGTTCTTACTCAGTGTCTGAGTTTGTGTCACCTGATAGCTGTACTTCCTGGAGGCATTGTACCTATATGAATACACTTACTGCTTATTTTCTACATGACTTTTTTAGACCCTGCTGTACTCTGAATAACAGGTTATCAGAATGCAGCCTCTCACTCTTTTTGGCTGGATTTTCATTTCCTTAGATTTCATTTTACCTATAGAATGGTAAATTAGAGCCTCGGATAGACTCAGCTCATTATGAAACTGCTATTCTAAAAAAAAAAATAGCTAAAAAGCAAAGTTAATGAAACATCTTCTTTCCTGATCATGTTGTTATTGATAAGCTTTTCATGCTTAGTTTCATAATAATGCCTAGATATCTGTGGGGAATGGAGTCCCACTGGTGTAAGGCTTTTTCCAAATATGTATTAGAGTGCCTCCACTGAATTGATTACAGTATAATAGCTAAAGTAGACATAAAATTTAAAAAAAAAAAAGGAAGCAGATGCTCTTTCAAGAGCTGAGCAAACATGGGAAGTCATCATGCAAAGGGGGTACTGGGAAGCTGTTACATTCTCAGGTAGCTACTGTACGATGCAGTAGTCTGCATACCCATGAGACCTGCCTTATTTAAACTGCTAGTGCCTCTGCCCTCCAAACATATGGAGAAATTCTTTAAACATATGGATATTTATATGAAGATTTAGATGCTCCCAAAGCTTCAACTCCAAATACAGGAGCTACAGTGTTCTGAACCTAGTGAAAACAGGTGTACAACACCAACGGCAGTATTTCATACATGTTACTTCAGACCAGTGAAGTGCATAAAGTAGTACTGCATGTGAGAAGGCTGTAATAAAATCTTATTTTTTTTTAGATAAGCATCATTATTTCTATTTAATGAAGCAAATGCAGGCTTTATGCAGCTACTGTGCTGGGGAGAAAGGGAACCTACTGTGCTGGGGAGAAAGGGAACCAGCGAGGCCTTACTGTGCTGATGGTGACCAATTACTAGGCATAGGGTGCCACCTGCAGCACTAAGTTTGCAGCTGAAAATTAGGTACAATAAAACCATAGCAATTACTGAATTGAATGTAATTTTATTATCTAAATAGCATAATGGGCAAATCCACAGGACAGAAGCTGGAGAACCTTTAAAAATAACAAAGTGCCTCTTACTTGCCTTTAAAATGTCACTGAGAAATTAATGAATGATCAAAATAAGTAAATGTATTGATAAAGCCAGTACATCATTTATTAAGAAAATATTTTGTGAATTTTTATGTGGGATATATCCAGAGACATATGTGGAAAAGCATCATGAATGGCAAATATATATTGCAATTAAATTTATTTTAAGGAGACCGTAAGAGTCCTTTAAGACTCATTAAGACTTGGAAACTTACACTTTGATTACTGTTGAGTAAAAAAGTGTATCCATAAATATATCATGAGTATTCATCACTGAAATGGATGGAAACTCCTTAATTCCTAAGTAGTTAGATGGGATCTGAGTTTTTCAATAGATTTCACAGTTGTTTGTCTCTGTGTGGACAAACTACCATCCCATATTTCCATACACTTGAAATCTGAGGAAATTGCAGCATACTACAGATCCAGACTTTAAAGCTCACTTCAAAATATTTACAAATTAATTTTTGAAACATCTCAAACATATTTTACTCTTTAACAGAGTAGTGCATGCAGTCATTAAAATCATCTGCAGATGGAAGCTGATCTTTCAAGAACTCAGAAGAACAAGAAATCTGCAATGGAAAATAAAAAGGCAGATGGTGGTAGCAGCTCTGGCATCTTTAAAGTGGTGACCTGTAACCATCCTGCCTTTGGCTTTGGATGCAAAGCTGGGATGTGCCTCAGAAAAGCAAGGAAGAGCAGTAGAGGGAGTAAATGTACGTTGGGCTGCAGCCATGGCTCCCAGATGCTGATGGCGTATTGCTAAGGGTTTACACAAGGCATTATAAGAAAACCACCACACTAACCCTGAAAAACCCTGGTGGCCTTGGGAATTGCTCAAAGCAATTTTGCTTTATTTACTACCAACCTGAGTTTGAGATAATGTTATTTAAAGGCCAGAGGTTATTTTATTATCAAGGTTTAAGGACAAAGAAAGCAGCCTGTATTTTAGGACTGAATGGAATAATAATTTCATTTTGTAAGCAAAACAACTTCTTTGCTCTACTCAAAGGAAAAAAAACCTGAAAGCAGATTATAATGCAAAAACACTCTGAAGTATTCGATTTCAGAGACAAATTGCAACTTTGAGGTTCAAGGATATGTGTAAACATACTTCTTGTAATTCACTAGCCTAAGTGATGCTTTGTGCAAGTTTCTACTTTTTCTGAAATACCCTTTGCAGGATTTTTAAAGAAAATAACACCAGAAAGGGCAATATTCCTGCTAGCTTCTGGGATAAAAAAAAATCTAAGCTGAGAAAAACATGGTCATTAAGAGGTCATTAAGATTATTTTGGGAGCTAGGTGTTGTGAATAAGAGGACACTGGGGACATGGGTGTTCTTTTAGTTAGGAATTTACTTTTTCAAAGTGAGCAAAAGTTGAAAACTTATAATGGAAAATTAAAATGGAGGTAAAACTAACTTTGACATATGGTTTGTTTCTAAAAATGCCTTCTATTTCTTAACTTTATTAGGCACATCCAATTTATTCAAAATAAGCCAGTCATGGTTAACATGGTTATCAAGAATAGAAACATATTTTATAAGTTCAATTAGTGAAAGGGCAGAATGAAGACTTTTAGGTTCTCGTTGAAGGATCTGGAGGGGTGATGTCATATTTCTGAAAGAAAACAGTAAGAAAATTATTTTCTGTCACTTCTGAAAAAAACTTTGAAGTCATAAGAGTGGGTCTTCGGCTAATACAAAGTAGTATAGCAGCTGGCACTTCTGACCCCTTAACAATGATTTTCAATTGTAAAAATTCCCATTATCCAGTAAAGGTAGATTTGTAGTGGAAGATTGCAACACTTACTGCTTTTCCCTTCCTGTACTTTCAATTTTAGCATAATGCTTTTTTTGTATACATACATTCTTGCATTATGATGAGTAATATTCAAGGGACCTGAAACTGCCAAGTTTGAAAGTCTAAGATATTCAAATCAAAATAGCTCATAGTATAGTTACAACTCAATCTCTTACACTGCTGGTGGAAAAGGCAGGGAGTAGGTGAAACAAATGCAAGTTGGCAGAGTATCTGTCACTGGAGATATTGCTATGAAAATACTGAGGAGACTGGAAGGAAGCCCTTTTTTGATGGTGGATTTCCAGAGGCAGAACAGCTTTTTCTGAAGTCTGTCTGCAGGAGAAGCAGCAGCAGCTGCTGCCAGTACCTCTGGTAGCTCCTGCCCAGCCTGGGGTCTGGCTGTGGTGGCTCACTGTGGCTGGGGCAAGGGTCGGGTAAGCTGGAAGGAGCTGCTGCCTCTGTGTCTCTTTGCTGTGATGGTGGCCCCTGTGCTGGGATGCTGGTGCCACTGTAGGTGAGCCTGCATTTTGAAGTCAGTAGGATGGGTACAGCTGGTGGCCTCCAAGGTGTCCTGTCTGAATTGGGATTTGTGAAATGCCTCCTTAAGCTTTTAAGTGATATTATGAAGGGGATTGTATGACATAATGTGCCCTGAAACACAAGAAATACGTCTTACTCCTATGGGACCTCACAGAGAAAAACCTAAATTTGTGATAAAAACATTTCAGTCATGTCTGACTATGGTATGATTTGTACACTTGACTTCAATTCCGGTTTGTTCCATGGAAAAGAAGTGAGTCTGAGGTAGGCTAGCAACCCATCAGGCCTTTCTGTTTCTTTTTCAGAAGACGCACTATTTAAGGACTGGCCAGGCAGGCTTGGGTAGCTTAAGCCACTTAGGGCCATGGACCACAGATGGGAAATAATTGGCCTTTATGACACTTGGCCTTCCCAAAAAGCTCATCAGTAGTGTCCCAATCTCTGCCCTTTTACATTACTGGAGGCCCAGGGTGTTCCCAAGCATCTGTGAGATGGGGCCAGGCATTGCTGCTGCAGGGAAGCTTGTTGACTGGGTCTCTAGGAAAAAAAAAAGCATCCCTCTGAGAACAGCTGATTCTGGGCTAAGTCCTAAAATAAGAAAATCTAATATTAGAATCTCCACAAGAGGGCATTTATAAATATTAAAATAGCACTAGTTTCCAGGGCCTGCTTTTGAAGGTTTTGGTGACAATATGATTCATCAGATACAATTTATTTTCACTCAGTTTTTTCATAGGGCTACCTGAGTTCTGAGATAAAAACTTCTTAGTCTGAGATAAAGGCAACTGCAGGCAGTGAATATCAAACCTCCATGTTATCTGTAGCACAGAATATAGGCATGTACTATTGCCAGTTCCCTAACATCCTGGTGGGATAGAAAGATTATGAAATGAGATCCTGGGGGTCAGTGCTCCACAAAAACTATCCCCTGCCCAGTAAATAACAGGAGACTGTGCTTAATATCAGTTAGCCTGTTAGAAGCGAATGGCTTTACTTGGGTATATAAGTAAATACTTACATGTCTTGTTGGACTCACAGCCCTGTAACCCTCTATCCCACAGAATCCTGTTTTTTTTGCAAGGGCTGTGCACTTGATTGCTACCCCTGATAGCTCAACCATGTCAAAAGGCAAGAACTTGGGAATTATAGGGAGAAGAAATAAACAGAAGCGATTCTAATAAAGAAAAAAACTCTCCCCAAGTGGCTTGTGTTTATGGAGTCTTTACAATTCAAACATATGGTGCATTCTACTCCTATCAAATGCTTTTTCCTATGTGATGAAGGTTGCTTAAAACCACCAAGATTCAGCCTGAGATCTGCCACAAAAGCCTTCTAAATTGCAATATCTTTTCCCATTTAAAAAAAGTAATCCAAAAAAAGCAAAGATATGGAGCCAGATGATTTTCCCCTGCCAATGAATACATACAGCATAGGGCTGCTCTGTGTACATATCTTGTTGATCTGGTGCTTCTTTAGAGTACAGTTAAAGCCACTAACAGGCTCACAAAACCTGAAGAAACTATGCCCCAGATCCCATATCACAATATCATTACATTCAGTTGTGCAGAAACAGCTCCCTACCAGACTTTGCTATTGGGTCTTTGTTAAAATGCTTCCATTTTTATTGCCCCCTCTCCCACCTGATTTGTTTGTTCATTTGTTATTTTGTTAACTTGGAGGATTTAACAGCTTCTGGTGAGTATATAGGACTGACTTGACTTGAAGTTAATTATTTTTCAAATGAGTTTTCATGCTTGAATGATCTCCTCTTGCCAAGAACTTCCTTTGGTGCTGAACTTTTTGTTCACTAAAAAACACTAGAAAAAGAGCTTGCAAGAAATGATCACACCCTTCAAAACTGCTGTTGTAATAATGGTTCTAGCAAATTCACTGCAGAGTGAAATTGTAGGCATACTTCTGAAAGAATTAAAGTGTATAAAACAAACAGACTTTCTTCTTTTAATGGGAGGGGAAGGATAACACTTAAGACCCTTGTGTTTCCCTAGGGCCCTCTAGGGAGTGCATCCTGTAGCACAGCTGGTGTTCAAATTGTCATGGGGGTGTGCAAGGGCAAACAGGGCCTGAAGGTGGGAGGGGGGATACCTTCAGCAGCTTCAATGAAAAGATGGGGCCAGATGCAGTCAGGGGAGTAATCATAACCTTGGTTGTAAGCAACCAAGAATGGGTCAGGCAAAAAATAAGTTTTAAAATCACCTTACTTCTAGAAGCGTAATAGAAGGCAGAAGCACCTAGGCTTTCCACCTCTAGATGAACCTTGAGCACCTGGTGAGCTCTGACCACAGCAGGTTGGAGAAGGACACCAGAGACCCACTGGGCTGCCCCAAGGAAGGGATTATGGTCCTGCTCATTGCTGCTCTCCTCCTCCAGAGGTACTTCAAAGCTGTCATGAACTGTAGAACCACTTAAAAAGTAAATCCATTCCACCTTCTTTTGCTGTCCTTGCACAATTTCTGGTGCTAAACCTAGCACCTTGATCTTCAGAGAATCTCTAAAGCATTCACAATTTTAAAAAGAAAATTAATGAGTAAGTTTTTTTCTTTTCCCCTTCAAAATATGCATATTCTTTCAGTTCAGCTTCTTTGATATCAAATGCTGAAATTATTCATTCTTGAATTAGGGACACTTTTTTACATGTAAAATGTTGCAAAGGTAAAAATGATTCTGCAAGGTTTCTAATGCTAGAGCAAGCAACATTTTACATTTGAAAAGGAATATTCTAGCTTAGTGACGGGATTTGCTACTTGGTTCTTCTAGTTGTGGCAGCAATCATGTTAAACTGACCTTTAATATGGAAATGCTTGCATTTGTGTCTAAACTTACTTTGTGACTTTTCTGACCATCTTTAAGCACCATTCTTTGTACAATAACCCAGGCACCAAAAGTACCTGGAGAAAGCAGGAAACAGTTCCAGAAATTGCCGTAAGCACCTGATCCGTCACTGTTTCTTGCCTATTTAGTGCTTACACATAGCAATATTAATATATTCACTTTAACTTGGAACTACTCATGTATAAATTTAACTTAATACACAGATGTTTGCATAGCAGAAATATGCCTTTGGCAGTTATCTCACTCATTCACTTGTGGCTATGCTAGTAGCCTTTAGTGACATACATGTTATTTCCTGTTATATCTCAGAGTAAGATGCTCAAAGGTCCTGCCTTTTGTTTTCATCATGACACATATATATGAACACATGCACATGTACTTGATTTCAATACCATGACTAGTCTTCACCACTGAATTTTTTTCCCAGGATGGCAAAAGATAAAGAGTCCCCAAAGTGCAAAGGTATTCGTATATTTTGAGCATGATCTGCCATACTTGGAAGCATAGTGGCAGGTGGTGCTGGCAGGCTCCCTCTGCAGAGCCCAGCATTGCCAAAGAAACAGCCATTCTGAGGGTCATCGGACAACCTGGAGATTGTGCCTTCAGGTGAAAGTCTGAGAAACTATTCTTGACCTCATATCACCTAGATGCTAGGTGATTTTGGAAGTTTCTTTCTTTGGGCTTTTTCAGGAGAAGGCTTTACTAGGGGCAGACATAAAGGTCTGTCTTGGGAGCTAGGTGTCAGTTGTATGAGTCTTCTTGTTAACTTTGCTAATGAAGTCAGACTATGGGAGTAACAATGATGCACAGTTTTACTGAGAGTGGCTATATATGGACCCATACGGTTCCCTTAGGTATTTTCTGGGCCTATCCTAGTACTTATGATCTGAGCATAAAATGTGTGTGTGAATATGTACAAGGCAATTAACAAAAACATCAGAGTTTCATTGTAAGAGGAAACTGTTATTTGTTCACTGTACAAATTAGAAACTGGAAAGGACAAGATTAAATCAAAAAAGAGGAGGAGTCTAAGCAGCAGAACACAGACTGGGAGATGAGTTTGCTTTCAGTTAAATCTGTTTTGTCCATCGTAGCCATAAAGGCCAGTAAGAAAATTCTGAATTGTCTCTGGGGGATGTATCTTCAGCAGAAGACGAGAGATGGGATTAATTCAAACAGTTTTGGATGAAGTGAGAAGGGGAAGGTTTTGGTTTTGACCAGACATTTGTTGCGTTCTAAAATGAGGCTTAATTAAAAAGTGAGTAAACCATAGCAGTGACAATAGGTGGCAGTGTCGCCTCAGAAAAATCCATTTCTTATTTTTTTGCTTTTGCCTGGGATTTCCTCTTGTAAGGGGATGGGAGAGCATAATAACCCTCTTTCATTTCGTGGAGAGCATCAGGAGTCAGAAGTCAAGACTATTACTAGCTTTCATTTGAGGTTAATTTTCTTCCCAGCTTTTTTTTTTTTGCCATCATCTTGAGGATTTGTGTGAAGATTTCATACTTGGAATTGACCTTGAATCCTACAGTTATAAATGCAGACCAAAAGGTAGCTTTTTAATACTTGGTCTGTGTTCTGGGATATGAAAGCCTAAGGGGCCCAATCAGCTAGAAAGCAAATCAGTTGATTAAGGGATGAGTTGAAGTGGTTTAGGATGCTCTGCCTGCCCGTCAGCTCTTTTGGTTATTCCTTTATGGTTTCATATTTCCTGACTTTGCAAGCACCAATCTTTTCTCCCCTGCTGCAGTGTGAGACCATTGCAAGCAGCAGCCATGGGAAACGTCACTAGGCAGATGAACAAAACTACTCACAAAGCTGATAAAACCTAAGAAACAGAGGTAAAGCTTTCCCTGTCCTTTTAGTTATAAGGCTAAAGAAAAGTGACGGTACACAGCTCTGAACATTGTTCAAGGCATCTCGGCTCCTTATGCTATCACAGATGTTCTCTCATGTGACCTCTGGCAACTTGCCTAATCTACCCCTCTGCTGCACAGTCTGTACAGTGGAGATAGCAGTTTAATTTGCCTGTCTTCAGGGTAAAGCTTGTCTCTTGCTCTACTGTCCTCTGCTAGAGGAGTTCTGGTATTGAATCAGACTTGTTAGTAGTTTAATACAAACAAAACCAGCAGTATTTGCTTCAAGAGCTTCCAGGTTTGAGGGGAGCAACAGAAGCAAAGTAAAAATAGCACATGGGTGAAGTTACTTCATATTAGGTGCTTCAGTGGACCAGGACCAGAGATGGCCTGATCCTAAACTGGAAACAAGCAGTTAGACCACTGACCTAGAATATGGAAAGATATAGATTAATTTTCTCCTCTTCCAGAGAGCATTTGAAGCTTCCAGCTAACAGGAAAGAGTGCTAATTTGCAGAAAATGGGATATTTATGGGAAAACACGGCTTGGAATCTACTAATATTAATTTTGTGCACAAGCGAGTGAAAATTATGATTTATTTCTGTGCTTAGGGCACTCAGATCAGTAATAAGAATTGCAGCACAGGTCTTACCTGCTCAGACTGATGTAAGGAGTGCTGCTCATGGCTAAGTAGCAAAAGCACCTAGATGAGGTTGAAACTCTCTTTTGTTACCTCTTCTGAGGCAAAGAACTTGTCTGTGGTTGCCTTCCCCTGCTAGTTCACTGCACAAGACTATATTGGGTAAGTCTTATTTTTTTTTTCCCAAAAGAATTTGGGCACTCAAATTCTGCATAGATTTTTTTTTCCTCTATATTACCACTGGAACAAGTAGTACTTTTTTTCTAGGTACCTCCTGGGTTGGGGCTAGGGTCAAGGCATGGTCTCCACAGCCTCTCAGGTATGAAAGCCTCTGCTTTCAGTGGGCTACCTGTTCTGTGCTGCATTCTTGGTACCAGATCTGCATATGGTGTAGGAAGCCTGGGTATCGATGCTGCTACGATGGCCGATGCTCAGTCGCTAGCAAAAAATGAATGTGTTTGGATTCTGAATCCTATGGTGAATTTAGGCAAAAGAGGTCTTGCTTCACTGACTGACCTGAAAGCTGTAAAATGCCACTCTGCTCCTGTTGTGAAGAACTGCTGATCTGCATGGCTAAAAATTAGGCTTCTCATATGTTCCTCTCTTAGGGTCTTGAAGCAGCTCAGTGTGCAAAGGGAATTAAGTCTCACTGTTGACATGATAGTTTTGAAATATCACCCTGTAGAAACTTATTTGCTCTGCAGTTAGATGAATGCTGGAAATAGTTGAGCTTTTCTCTGGCTGCAAGTGTGTACACTTGTTTCTTTTGTGCTTACAACCGATCTACGAAATGCTTGTTGTGGGGGACTGGCGTACCTTAGTGGAGCAAGCTGACACTCCTGTGTCACCCACAGGTTCCACCCTCTGGATCCTGCATCATCGATTGTGCTCTGCTCTGTAGAAAAGTAGTGTGTATATATATACTGTATGTGTATGTATATATATAATGCCTTTATAGTTGTTGCAAAAGTAGCTTATTGGTAGGTCACTGGGGCATGCAAAGGAGAGAATTCCTGTGTGCCAGGTCCCTGGCAGATAATTTAGGACAACAAACCCATAATAAATATGGAGAATGGAGTTATCTAGCAACTTTGAACATCAGTGAAATGTGGGATGCTGTTAGAAGAATAACTTCCTAGCTTATGAATTTTGGGCAGCTAATTGTGTGATATTTTAGATATACTATGATCATTACCCAGACTAACAAATCTTTCTCCATGCCTGATGCTTATGGAAACTGTAGCACCTACAGGCAGGCCTCCTGAGTATTTGCTTCCTTTATATCTGCCCTCCCTGAAGTCTGTAGAGATTCATTGCATGATGACTGTTGTCAAGAGTCCCTGAAATATGAAAATGCTTAAATTCCACACCACTGAATTCAACGGGAATTAAGTATCGAAACATATGCTGGGTATCTGTGTTCTAAGAATAGTATTTTTAATTAAAAACAACAGGTATAAATATTCAGGTTTGAATTAATATGAAATTAGTATGAAATATATGGTTATGGTATGAATCATGGTATGAATTATTATATAAAACATAATATATTAATCTGTATATTATAATGAATATCTTTATTGTAATTACGTATGAATTATGAATATGGTGTGGTATGAATTAATATGAAATCTGTGGTTAAATTTGCAGCAAGCTCCACTAAGTCAGGTAGCTGTAAAAGTAAGAGATGTCTTTGCCCTAATCCAAGCAGAAAAGTGTTGCAGAAGATAAACCATGAAAATGGGTATTCTCTTGATTTTATTTGCTGATCTGCTGCTGTTCAGTTTGTGCTGCTGCATTTTCCACTGTGGAGTGGCTACTTGCCGAAGATGAGCTGTTTTCCTGAACTGTGTTCTTGTAAAGCACTACCCACAGTAAATGGAAATGGGTAAGGCTCTCCCACATGGCTCCTTCCTCATAAATGCCATCAGCTATTGAGATGAGTTACATACCCGAGGCGGAACTTGGATGTCTACTACATATTCCTGCTGCATAGCACTTTTGAACAATTTTGTGTTTTTTTTATTGGACTAGAAAAACAAGAATAAGACAGCACAAAGGTGAACTTGCTAAAAAACCCCACCTCACAACCTTTAAAAATATGACTGCCAATAGTCGAAATTATCTGATGGTCTGGCACTAAACAAATTAATTGTTCCTTCAGTGTTCAGCTCAGTCTTTTATGTCCCCATTCTTTTGCATTATTTTTTAAGAACATATTATTCTGCTTTTTCTCTTCATAAAAAACCTGAAATTATGTTTACTATATCTGTCAGAGCTGGCCTGGAGCACTTCTAGCCCTATCTAAAGTCTTTATATAAAAGGGAGACTGTAACTTTATTATACTTTCCTCAATGAGACGAATGCCGTGATAGGTTTTCTTTTCCTTTTCTTTTTAAGCTGGGGAGAGGGGAAAAAGGAGAACCAAACTTTTAATAGCAGGGTGCATTGTGATGTGTATTAAAGCAATATCATTCATGTATTAATACATGTTCTGTTACTAAAAACACAAGTCTTTCAAGAGCTAAATAAAGGCATTTGTAATACTTTCTTGGCCTAATACTTAGAAATGTTGGTAAAAGAAAGATTCCCTCACATAGTTCATACTGCTAGCTGATAAAGCTTGGAAAACTCCTAAATCTTTACCTAGTCTTAAGAGAAGTAGTATTGTACTTAAAGCAGTGAGCCTTTAACTGTAATCCTCCCTCATTTATCTATCACTGTGGCCACTGTTATACCATGATAATTTATTGTATTTGGAAAAGTGAAATAAATAAGGTCAGTATACTCCTGTCTATGTGCAATTACTCTATTGATGCAATTGTCAGCAAAAAAATAGATGGTAAACCTTTAACTGATCTACCTGTGAGTAAACTTAAGTGGCAGATTTGGTAAAATATATGTATAGGTGCCTGTATTTCAAGAAAGTAATAAGGAAAAAGAGAGATATTATTAAAAGTTCAGTGAAATTTTCCGAACTTGACATGTAATGTTTTATCTTAGGTCCAAGCAAAAGCACAACTAAATACGTGGTCTGACCTACTCAAGCCCAAATACTGATTCTTTCATATCTCCACATGTCCACTTGTTCCTGATCTAATCTCCAAACACATTTCCTGTCAAACTACTTTGTGCCTAGCATTTTCTTAGCAGTAGTTCTTTCTGTATTGAATTAATTTCCCAATCTGAGGTATTGATTGGCTAAATTCCATAGAAATCTGCCTTAAAGGCCTTGCTGTAAGAATTAAGGGGGTGGGGGAGTCTGCTGGATTAGCCATTTCTATTCATTAATATTTAACTACCTTCTTAGAGTATGTTATAGCTATACAAAGAAAATAGTGAAAGCTGTAATTTCAAGCCTGAAATACATCCAAATACAGTTCCAGGGGAAACTTCTATCAAACCTGAAGTGCGTGTACAAGCCAGGTTATGTTGTCTGTCTTCTGCAAATACAACCTTTTTCCTTTCTATGCTGTTTCCAGTCCCTATGTCTCTTGTTTGCTTATGAAATGACATGGGGTGTAATTTCCATCCAGTAAGATTTTCATATAACATAATCTTCATCATTTTGAGGAAGCAGAGGTGGTGACACTGGAACTGATTAGGCTACCTCTAAAAGGTAAAATTTAAATAAGAAATACTGGTTTCTAGTAATTGCCAGCTCAGGCCAAAACTACCAGGAAGTTGTTTCAATTATTAAACGCAGTATTTATATCTATGGATAGGGAAGATTTTTTTTTGTTGTTGCTTTGGACAGCCTTAACAGGCTAACTATTTTCCTGCACCCCAGCTCCCATTCTTCTGAATGCTTTTGAAGAAGTATGAGACTGTTGCTTTTATGTTTTTCTTCCCCATTCCCCCCTATCAGCTGAGAAGAAAAATGGATTTCCTAATGGGCTAGAGTGAGGAGAAACAAGGGAAATCTGATTCAGGAACCAATCTTGCTGTCTGTCAAACTTAGTAAAATCATTTTAAGTGGCCTCATATATGAATGCATGCAGATTCCAAATTACTGTTTTGCTCAAAATTTGCTTTTTGGGCCACCAGGTTCTAAGCGCTGTAGGAAAGACTTGAATTGATTCTCTAAGCTACATGCAGAAGTTGTGTAGTAAGTGTAATGGAGTTGTTAATTATACTGTAGCATGCATACAGTTATTTAAGTTCTACATGTGACCAAGAGGTGAGGTACTGAAAATGAGCATTTTATTTTGCAGGATTATTTTAATTCCCTTATTGTAAATACAGCTCTTGATCCATGAAGAAAGACGCTCACAGTAGGGTTCTTCCATGTTTTCAAAGGCTGCTCTCTCCCGCTGTTTCCTAAACAGCTATTCTTTCAGGCCTTTCTTGAGCACCTGTGCAAGAAAAATGGAAAGCTGATTTGAGATTTAGTTTCCTGTTCAGTGGGGAACGGGAGTGGCAGGATGGGAGGGGGAAGGAGGGATTAGTCCTTGTCACTAAGGAAAGTACACTTCTCCGTGGAAGAAATTTGTTCTGCTTTGAAGTCAGTGGAAGAACTAATGACACAGAGGGGTTGACTAGTGATGTGTAACACCATGCAAATTTGTGTATTTTCAGCTTTAAACTGAAAGTAATTAGTGTCTTCTGTCATTTCCAAGGCGGTATTTTTCTGCCACCTATTGTGGATATTGTTCCCAACGCATCCCAAGTATGCATAGCACTTCACGCTAATATAAAGCCCTTTGGAGCATCATCCCTGCAGGCCTAAATTCTAGTATGTGCAACTTTTCCTACAGAAGAGAGTTTGGATGAGGCTCACAATGTGCTGAGACAGGCACATTTCTAAAGGAGCACATTTTCAGTGTCTTGGGTGTTTATCTTCTCTTTTGTGGAGGTAGCTGATACCAGTCAGATGGTTTAAAGTCTGCTGGGACCATCAGAGAAGGAAAAACTCCTCTTTTCCATGCCAGTTTTGGGGAAAGTAATCTGAAATAAAAGACAAGAAGAGACACTGCAATGCAAAGCATACTAGCTGTGCTCCTGGCACTCTGATGCATTAGCCAAATAGATGATACCTGCTGATTGTCACTTGTTTAGTGAGCATTCCCTCTGTTCCCTCCACTTCTTCCTTCCCCATTGGAATGACTGTGTAATTACTCCTTCATTTATATTTTTGCTTTTTGATAGAGGTACCAGGAACACTTCACTCTGAACTTTTTTTTTTTTAAAACAATTCTACTACATATCTCTGTATTTCCCCTTTTGTATAAGGATGAGCTTTTTTTAGAAATCAGTCTCCTAGAATTTTTTTAAAATCATCTTTTAGAGACTGATTTTATCCATGCACAGATATACTACTACTGGTTTTCTGAAAGTGTGAACTTCTGAACTTACTTCCTCTGAAAGCCTTGCTTCCTTTTCTCTTTAGTATAAATTCCAAATAATTCTTTATTGAATTTAAACTCTCAGCTGGGCCTAAGTTCAAGCAGGCTTATGAGACTGTCTTTCTCATATAAAAGGCTTTAGCAAGATTTTAAGGGGTTTAAACTTCCCCCACAATTGAGAAAGAAGAATGAATTCAGAAAGTCTAATTGCCTTAGCTAAAATTGAGCAGCCAAAGCATACTTTGGGGGTAAAGCAATCAAACAAAGATGACCCTTTGTCTTAAAGAACCATAGGCCTTATTCTGGTGGGAATTTGTTGTGGTTTAGCCCTGGTCAGCAACCAAGCACCACGCAGCCACTCGCTCACTCCCCACACCCCTGTGGGATGGGGGAGAGAATCAGAAGAGTAAAGAACAAGGGAGAGGAGCAAAACCCAGAAAAATCACAAGTGGTGCAACAGCTCACCACCCACCGACCAACCAACGCTGCCAGTTCCTGAGCTGTGATTGCTGCCTGCCCTGGCCAGCCCCCCCTGCTGGAAGTGAACTCAGCAGCGGCGAGCTTGCAGGGTCCTGTCCCCTCATGCCAGAAGGACGGTCTGCAATTCAAGGGAGCTCAGCAGGGAGGAGACTGGGGGTGATCATTGCCTACACCTGTTACTGAGGGTGATCATTGCCTACACCTGTGACTGAGGGTGACCATTCCCTACACCTGTTACTGAGGGTGATCATTGCCTACACCTGTGATTGAGGGTGATCATTCCCCACACCTGTGAGGGGGTGTGGCTAGCCTGACTCTTGCTTCTGGAGTGGGCTTACAAAATCAGCTCAGCTAAAGGAGTCTGTGCCTTCCATCCCTGCACTCCTCCACCACTCAGTTAATATACTGAGCAGGACATCATATGATATGGAATATCAGTCTGGTCAATCCAAATCAGCTCCACTGAAGAAAATTAACTCTATCCTGGTCAAAACTATGACAGAACTATAAAAAGGTGGCTGCAGTTTCATATAGTTTTTGCTGGGTTTTTTGCTTACTGATTGATTTCAGCCACCTTTTTCTTTAGCCTGCATTTTCTGTAGTGGGCAAATTCTTCAACTGTTACGATGATTATTTTTTTAAATGCTAATTTCTCATGCATTTTAATATGTTTTAAATAAGTACATTTGTAGTATTTCAACTGAGAAGCTGTTTAATGCCAATTTGTGTGCAAAAAAGCTTTCTCTTCCCAGCCTCTGAAACATTCCTTCTTCTAACATGTAAATGTTTCCACTTAGTATTTTACTGGAAGTAGTTTGCCAGTCTCTAGATATTACCCAGTGTTTGTCCAGGACTCTTTCTAGCAAGATTTGTGGCAGAGGAATCGCTGATTCCTGGAAGCTTCCAGCAGCCTCAAAGAAATAGGGAGCAGATTTTGCATGTCTATGTTCAGGAAAGCAAGATCAGGAAGGAAAGAAGCCTGACTTCAGTTTAGTCTCTGATTGCCGCTGACTTGAGAGTAGTGTGGTGCTGGAGAAAGTTAGGATACTTGCACGAGAGACATCTTGCAGCTACTTTTCAGCTCTTCGTTCTTGCCTGCAGTGCTTAGCTCAGTGGAATACAGAAACTGAGCTGTAGTTCCCAGCACAACAGAGAAACCAAACCTATGAATTGCTCTTGTACATGGTAACTGGGGTGTTGCACTTAAGACAACAATAAGTTTGCACCCAGCAGCTGGGATCTGTCTGGGGAGTGGGTCAGAGGTGCCTGTTTCGATGGTGGGTATGTTGCAGGCATTTCATCTGCATCTAGCAAGGAATACAAATGACTGACAAAAGCTTTTCCTACAATCCCGACACTGCATGGGCTGGGTGCGCAGATGGGAGTCAGGTGTCTGCAGCCACAATGCACAGTATGCAGTGATTAGGATCTTCAGCTCCTGTAAGAATAATTACTTCAGTCACTAGCTGCCACCTGACAGATGGTTGCTGTAGCTTCTCCTCATTGATTCTGGCCTGCTGGTGACAATGGAAGCTACTTTCCTTCTGCAGAAAGGGTAGTGCGTGCTGACACAGCACGCAGTCTGTACTCTGTCATGTTTTGCTTCAGCTTCTGTACCAGTTTCCCACTGAAATTTTACTCCAGGCTCTCAATTATGGCTGGGCGAGTTACCAACTGTACTGGCACTCTTGTGTTACACACTTTAAGATCTCTGGCTGGGCATCTCGTAGGAACTCCTCCAGGCCTGGATCCAGGTATACTTGCTCAGCAGTGAGGGTATGCCACACTGTGCTGCTCCAGCACCACGCTGCTGGTGCTGGCTGGCATGTACACAGCCCAGGGGGTGAGGCTGCAGCTTTTCTGCCTCTGGGGCTCTTCTGTTAGTAGAAGTGATGCAGAGATAATGCTACCAGCTCTTCCTATTAAAACTATTTTGAAGCTATTGTAATAACTTCTGCATAAAGTTCATTATTACTCTTAGGGGTGTAGATGACAGTCCCGTTTCCCAGGAAGGTCGCTAAACTGAGACCATAAATCTAAGTTCTTGTCTCTCTGACCATTGATTTAATAACTCCTTTCCCCCCAAAGCAGCATCTGTGGATACAGGTTTCATACTGCTCTCTCAGAGGTGACTGTTTTACACCAGTTCTGCAAACAAGACAGCAGAGAGATTGTGTTTTTGCCTTACAGAACTAGAGATAAAAATTCAAGCTGCTGCCAGAGATGTAGCAAAACATCTTGGCACATCTGGGTATTCCCTCTCCACCACACTTAAGTTGTTTTCCCACCACACAGCTGATAGCTGAACTGGCAAAACTTAAGTATATTTCCTACTGTTGGCACCCCTGTGCTCACAATGGCTTTTGAGGTGGAATGCCCCTGTTCTCTGTAGTTCTGGCTGTTTCCAAATATATCAGGCTGAACTTGTTTGCTTTGCCATGAAATCTTAGCACTGGTTACAGCCACACGTGATACACAGAGCATACCATAGCTAGGCTATATGCAGGAATGTAAACTCTGGCTGCTGTCATGATTCCTCAGGTTTAATGTTCAGCAATCCAATTAAAGCATATATTCACGCAGCTTGCAATTTCAAGATTACAAACCATGTCCAGAGCTAGAGAGAGAGAACCTGCAGTTTTAATGCACAGTCCCACCCACTCCTGTAAATGTTAAATATCTCAAAATGTTTGGGTAGCTGTCTAACAAAATTGTAAATCTGCAGAACTTTCAATTTTTCACTCTGCCTGCCAGTAAGTAGTTTGCTGTGAATGTGAGACTGAGTTCTGATCCTGCTTGTGCCCAGTGTCAGGGACGATAAAAGAGGAGATTCCACAGTTGTGCTGAGAATGGTGGATGCTGATAGGAGCAGTGACTAATGTGAACGTTTCAAAAAGCAAACCTTATCAACACTTGTAATACAGTGTATACCTGCCTAGCATCACTAAAATAATCTTCAACAGAGCAGTTCGTCCAAAGGCTTATTCTTTTGCACCTTCCAAAGATTCCTCTCTGCCCTCCCCATCCCACAGAAAGGTTTAATGGTTGGATGGAGAAGGAACCTTCATGCTGCATGCATCTTCCTGATTGCTGGGTGTGACAAAAGTCTTGTATCTTTTCCATCCCAAAGTTCATGATAAAGGCACTGCTGTAGCTTATGGGTGCTGTCAGGTGCCAAATGGGAGCTAGAATGCAAACGTTATCAAGGCTACTCTCTAAGCCATCACAATCAGATGCTGAGAAGTCTGAATATGTAATTTCCTAACCTGCTCTTATTAAAATCAGTGTGGCAAAAACCATGAGAATAAACTGTTTCATTTAAACTTGATGAGAGCCCTAATTTAGCAAATCGATGACATTTTTTGCTTCAATAACATTTTAGGCATGCTATTTATATGATTTGCTCAATATGTTTAAATTGTTCCCTCAACTAGTTCTAGTACATGGAAACCAGTGAAGCTAAGATTATGCAAAGAAAGCAAGCAAGTTATCTGAGTTGAAAGCTGAAGAAAAATATGGAAACAAGCTAAAGGAGCTGTAGAGCACCTGCCTGAAATGAGAGGTCTTTATTTGTTTCTTGATGTTGATCACCCTGTCCTTCCCTATTTAACGTCTTGCATGGTAACACCAGTTGATAGTTTCCTCATTTTAGGAGATAATGTAAGGGCCCAGACTGAATTTCTCCCCCTCCCACCCTCCCAAGTCAGATGTCTTTATTCTGTGTGAACACGCTTGTAGATCCATGTTCAATATTTCTTGGATCAGGGAGGATATATGGGTGGAACAGGAGTAAATTCAAATCTGTGGCAAACCATCAGATCTAGTTCCTAAACAGTAATTAATGTCTAACAAATCCCTCACTTGTGCTACTTATTTACATTGTAAAGTGTCTGGCTATCACTGGTGCTACCCCTTAAATTCAGTATACAAACTGGAGTAACAATAGCCTCTCCTAGTGATGTCGGCAAAAGGCAAAACTTGCAGACTGACAAACTCTTCATGTGGCTTTCAGTCAAAGCTTCCATTTTCTTTCCACATTGATTCTTCCCCTTTTTTTTCCTTTCCTAGTCCCTTTTACTGCATTTGAGAATGACAGAAAGAAATACTTGTCTTGGAGCCACCTTCTCTAGTACCTGTGTGAATTAAGAGCCATGCAAAGTGGGTAAAAGGAACTGAGTTCCAATTCTCCAACACCTTAACCCTCTCTAGAATCACTTTGCAGAGTTATCGTCAATCTAGATACAGCAACAAGGAACCAGCATGATATCTTTACTGTGCTGCTAATGGGCCTGTGCTGTGACTCCATGGAACTGCTGCTGCATGGTCTGCTGGCGCTGAGTTTCTGACACAGCAGCATTGCAGACTTGCTGGCTGGGGTACCTACTTGATTGCCTTCCTTCCCTCTGGGGGAAGTTTATAGCCTGCTGCCTGTTTGTAACATGACAGTTTAGAAATGCCAGAGACTGGAAACTGGACCAAATGTGCCATTCATAGAGTTACAAATGGGAATCACTTAAAGCTCAAAACATCTCCTGCTTTTCCTCCCCTGTCTTTTCTAAAGGTCAAGCTATTTGTGTAGAAACATTAAGCCAGATGTAGAGAGGTTGCAAGACCATTCCAGCTACACTGTGATGTGATTTTTATCTCCCACCCTCACAGGCAATGTCAGTCATAATCAGTGTTATACATAAATTCCTCACTGGGATGTAGGCCTCACATGATTAGGAGCTAAACTATGTGGAGTGCTGCTCTTGTGACTCTGTAGTTTCAATTAACAGATTCAGGGATGAAAAACCACAGTGAGAGATGATGGCTGAGGTCAGAGAGGTTATCTTTTTTTATAACAGTTGTCATCTTAAAGGAGAAGACACAAATGAAAGGGGGCTTCATTAAGCAGACTAGGGAAATGGCTGCCACAGATAGTGTGTCAGCAGGAAAGCGTGGTCAGGCCAAAATCCTTTGCATGACCTTGATCACTGCTGTAATCATCCTAATCCCCAATGGGTATGGTAACAATGTGCAGCACAGGCCTGCTATAGCCTAGCTCTGTTTCATCAGTGAAGCATGTAAGCAGCTTATTACTGGGCTGATCAGTGCTCTTGCCAATCAGGAAACTTGTTATTTTAAAGCTAAGCACAAGAAAGCCAGAAGTGCTGGGCAGAGAAAGAAATCCACCATTGTAGTCCAGGAAAGTGACCCTGGATTTCTTACTTTTTCTTTCAAGGGGATTTTAAGCTCTGGAATCCCATCCTGAGAAACTTTCAAGGGATACAGTATTTAAAGGAAAAGAAAAAAGAAGTAAAATACATTTATAGGACTGGCATTAGGATTGGATAAGTAGGTCTGCCTGGGGTAGGAGACTGCCAGCAGTGGCAAGGCACCTACGGACAACCTCCATACTTTGTCTGTGCCTGAGCTCAGGGAAGCTGGGTGAGGTGACTGCCACGAAGAGATGTTATTATGGAACAGGCTCGCTTTTGGAAACAGCAGTTGCCATCTTGTTTCTCAGGCCCTCAGTAGTACTGGAGTTCTCTGTTCCTCTGGCCCTGACATGCCCTTTAGTACCTGTTCCTGGCTACCTGCCACACTGCAGCCCCTCAGTCTAAAGGGAAGACTGAGATGGTGAAGGTGTGGAGCAACTTGCCTCCATTTCTGAGCACAGTTGAGCCAACCCTAGGCTCATACAGGTCTTTTTTCACAAACATGTTTACCTTTATCCTGCAAAACAGGAACCCTATTACAATTTTTTATTAAAGGAAAATGGAGGACTGACTGGAATTGTTTTATCTGAAAATGCATGGGATGTTATCCCTCATTACAAACGTAACCTGCTGGCCCAGTGCTTGTTGCTAGCCAGAGTCCACTGAAAAAAGCAGGGAGAGGAGCCTATTTCAGAGAACAAACAGCTTGAAAAGTTAGATTTAGATCCTCTCCTTGCATCAGAAGGAAAAGAAACTCCAACCCAAATTGT